>JASAND010014409.1:0-101925 GCA_030248195.1 Trissonchulus latispiculum
AGCTAAGCCGTTTGAGCCTATTATTTATGAAAGTCTTTTGACTATTAATATATAAAAGCAAATGAACTTCCTGTTTCATTGTAGGTTATATCCTACACCATTTAAAGTACTGGTTCGGGTATATACACCAAACTTTGAAAGTCTGTAATTTATTCAGTTCTTTGAGTTTAACAATGATTTGAATAGGAATGATTTTAAAGCTAGGATTGTGTTCCTTACGCAAAATGAAGTACTTTCTGATGTACTCTACTGTTTGAATTGGACATGTGATAACACAAAAGTAATTTTTGAACACAGATTTCTCTGAATGTGGTTTGGTTAAAGAAAAGCTATCACTTCTGGGTTCAGACGAAACGTCTTCCCAAAAAGTCTGCAAATTTATTCGTCTTCATGATCCACTCAAACTCAATCCAAATTACTTTCTATTGTACTTTATTTTAACTTCAACCCATTTTCGGTGAGCGATGTTTATAGTGGGACACTTTGGCGTGGTACCAAAATTAAGTGGGTTTCATTAAATAGATACATATGATTTTCTCTTCTCGTAGCTTTGTAAAAATGTAGAAAAAAAAATTTCGTAATCCCTGGCCATTTTATGGCAAGTATATTAAGGAAAACTTTTTTCAATTTTTCAATTTTCATTTTTAAAATTTCAAGTACAATAGAAAGTAATTTGGATTGAGCTCTGAGTGGATCATGAAGATCTAGACTTTTTTGGGAAGACGTTCGCTCCGCATTTTGGGCTTTCCACATCTGTGTTCAAAATATTTCTTGTGTTATCACATGTCCACCTCAAACAGTAGAGTACTGTAGAAATACTTTTCATTTTGCAAGGAACACAACTTAGCTTTAAAATTTAGAGCTCAAATCATTAGCTAAACTCCAAGAACTGACAAATACAGACTTCAAAGCTCTGGTGTATACACTACAGTAGATATAACCTACAATGAAACAGGAAGTTCATTTGCTTTTATATATTAATAGTCAAAAGACTCTTCATAAAAAAGCTTAAACGGCTTAGCTTAAACGACTTAGCTTAAAAGGCTTAAATGGCTTAAAAATTCCTTTTCATAAATAATCGGATTAAATGGCTTAAACGGCTTAAATGGCTTAGCCGGCTTAAACGGCTTAGCTTAAACGGCTTAATTTAAGCCGTTTAAGCCGATTAAGCCGATTATTTATGAAAAGGATTTTTAAGCCATTTAAGCTAAGCCGTTTAAGCTAAGCCGTTTGAGCCTATTATTTATGAAAGTCTTTTGACTATTAATATATAAAAGCAAATGAACTTCCTGTTTCATTGTAGGTTATATCCTACACCATTTAAAGTACTGGTTCGGGTATATGCACCAAACTTTGAAAGTATGTAATTTATTCAGTTCTTGGAGTTTAACAATGATTTGAATAGGAATGATTTTAAAGCTAGGATTGTGTTCCTTACGCAAAATGAAGTATTTCTGACGTACTCTACTGTTTGAATTGGACATGTGATAACACAAAAGTAATTTTTGAACACAGATTTCTCTGAATGTGGGAAAGCTAAAGAAAAGCTATCACTTCTGGGTTCAGACGAAACGTCTTCCCAAAAAAGTCTGCAAATTTATTCGTCTTCATGATCCACTCAAACTCAATCCAAATTACTTTCTATTGTACTTAATTTTAAAAATGAAAATTGAAAAATTAACTCAAGTTTTCCTTAATATATAGCATACTTGTATAAAATGGCCAGGGATTACAAGTTTCTACATTTACATTGAAAGATTTACATTGAGAAAGAAAATCATATGCTTATCTATTTAATGAAACCCACTTAATTTTTGAATTTTTACACACATAGGAATCCAAATACACTATAAACATCCCGTCGCTCACCCGAAATGGGTTGGAGTTAAAATAAAAAATTGAGGGGAAAATTAGCTTAATTTTTTAATTTTACACTGTTTAGAATGCAACTGCTGATCCTAGATCAAATATTGCATTAGAAATTTAATGGCATTGAGGTTTTTACGGTAACACCGGAACAGTTTGGATGAGCAGACGGGATGTACTCTATTTGGATTCTTGCATATGTAAAGATTAAAAAACTAAGTGGAGTTTCTGATAGTTGTTTGGTAGGATTCTGCTATAGCGTCTAATTCTTAGTAGTTTTGCTTAAATTAAAATGTGGTTGACGCTAGAAACTTGTTCTCCCACTTGTACTGGAAACTGCTGGCCATAGGTGAGTGAGCGGATGAGAAGCAGACTGGCGATTCCAAGTCTCTACAGATTGAGTAAAATTTAGGTCAGTTGGTGCAAGCCAGTCAGTCAGTATGATTGGTATAACCTCAGGCACCAAAACCAGAAATTGGGGGCCTTACTGGTATCTCATGCAACCATGCTCATTGGAAGAACTAGGCTCTGCTGCGAAATAATGCCTTGTTTGGGGCCTTGCCTAAGGCCCGCAATACGCCTTAGCAGCAAAAGTTGACAGAGGATTTCCAAAAATATCATATGTGTAACTACGCCCCCGGAAAAGCTGAGGTTCAACTGGGGAATAATGCCGCCTTAGGGGACTGCTTGTTAAATTTCTTACAATAGAATGAATCTGGATTGTTTTTCATGAGTGATTCATGAAAACGAATAGATTTACAAACTTTCAACAGAATATCGTGCCGTGACTCAAAACTTGGTGTGCAGCGCTACCCTCGTGCACACCACTTTATAACTGGACATCGGAAATAATCCAGAGAGGACCAAAGAAAAGTAAGGGATGGATGAGAGAAGAGAATTCTCCGACCAACGAACATGACTCAAAAGATTTCGGGTCTGACTCAAGAAGTGGATTTGCTAAGCGTACAGCATTGCATTACAGTGCAGCATTAACAAAGCTGTAAGCTGGAGAATTCATGTATAACTTGTATAAGCATAAAATAACCTGAGTTAAGTAAACAAAAAATATTTTTGACTTGAATAGCTAAATAAGAGTGCTATTTATCAAGTTGAGGCTGCTTTTTTAAATATTTACTAGTAGTAAAAAGCATGCCAATAACGCCATTGAATTCTCCACACTGTGAGCTTCATTTTGATATAAATATCAGTGGCATACTCTAAATATTAAGGAAGTTATGAACGTTTTAATATTACTACTACCACGGTTTAATCCGTTTAAGCGCGGTGATTTTAAGCGGCTTAAAACTCAGGCAATTTGAACTGAATTTTAGCCACTGCATTTTTAAGCCGGTGTGCTTTTTATGAAAAGGATTCGGCTTAAAGTTTAAGCCGATGGTTATTTATGAAAAGGGTCGGCTTAAACGGCTTAAAGTTAAGCCGTTTAAGCCACTTAAGCCGTTTAAGCCGTTTAAGCCGACCATCCTTTTCATAAATAAATTCACTTTTAAGCTAAGCCGTTTAAGCGCTTTTTATGAAATGGCCCTTAGATCTTTGCTCAAAGGGACTTGTGGAAGCCTTGTGTCAGCGGGGGTTCGAACTTTGGACTGCTAGATCCTTAGTCGAACGCCTTAGCCACTACTAGCCAACACCGTTACGGCACAAAAAGTGGCGAAGCAACAGACGCACAATGCCGGGTTAATAGTTGGCTTTTCAGGCAAACGATTGCTGACATGTAAAGATATTTTAGTTGAAGTAGATAAGATATTACAGTGAATACGTAGTTTACATTACATAAGAAACTCCAAATGAAAATGTCCGATTAGGAGACAGAATAAATCCAGATGACAAAATCACTGGCCGCTTTCCATCATTTTGATGAATGATGAGCTTTGGTCCTTCTGTTTCTAATGTAACAAGCAGCACTCCTCGTGTTGTGTTTAGTGTTAATTCTAAACCTGAAATAAAGCTGACGTGAATGGCACATATCTGCGCCACATGCATAACGTAGCGCCAAGAGTATATACATAATATATAAGAGTGTGACAGCTGACAGGTTATCTGTAATCAGCTGCAGGTGCCTGATCTGCTCGCTAACGGCTGACCCCGAACAAATGTGTATGTTCATTCAAAGAAATTTCAACACCATCTTTGCGTTTTAATGCTCTAAGCAGACACAAATTGGATGCACCGAGGCGTTGTGTTTCCGAGTTTAACACGTAAAGATGCGGCAAGTGAGCGTACAGAAACGTGTACTGGGTACTCATGTGTGGGGGGTCACTAGGTTCACGCTTGGGGGAGTCAGCGGTTAGAGCGCAGAGTCTGTACCTGCAGCTGATAACGGCAAGCCTGCCAGCTATCACACTCTTATATATTATGTATTCTCGGTAGCGAAAAGGCATGTGTATTCTTGCACACTGTAACAAATGTGAAACCTGTCTGTATATAGTCGTAAAAGTTAATTAGATAACTCGAGTAGAGACATAAAATAATACGACGATTAAACAGTGAAATTTGGAAACAAGTCTTGGTGGCTTCACTATGCATGCTGGTGTAGCTCTAAACAGATGGCTGGATGCCGCTAGGGAATTTACAGAAAAAATTCAATCATCGTTCGGATCGCTTCCTGCAAATCTACCTTGTAATAGTAAACTTAAAAAAGTGTGGCTTGCCATTATTCTCTCCTGCAGAAAACGTGGACCCGTCGGGAATGATTACTGTTGCGCATAGACCTTGATTCATGTCTTCGAACATTTCAAATGTTTCACTAAAACAAACACTGCACATAGAAATAAAAAAGGAAACTCAAAATCTTTCTCGAATCCTCCAACACGGAAACTTAGTAAATTATTCAACCCAATTTTATTAAACCTTTGAATTTTCGAATTCTCAAGATTTCAGTTGGAAATTATATATATGTCGTAGTAATTTCTGTTTTCAGTAAATACTGTATTTACTGGCCGATTTCCATATAAATACGGTATTTACTAGTAAGAATGGTATTTTCTTTAAACTTCCTATCTTTACACGTAAATACTATTTTTACTGAAACTCGTCCAGTAAATACTGTATTTTCTAGTAAATTCTGTATTTTGTCTTAAACGCCTTTGTCTTTGTGTGGCTAGGAAAACAAAGGACATGCCGACGTCAAATTTAAAGTCAAAAGATAGGTCATGTATAACCACAATATGTACAAAGGGGTGCATTAAGATAAACTTCAGAAGTTTAAAACAGTTTACAAAATTAAAACAAAATAGTGTAATGTAATCCAGTTAACACATTAAAAGCAGTTTTGCTAACACCTTAATCATAATTAAAGAAACACTATAAGTTTACTTAAAGTTTTAAACTTGCTATTTGTGTATTTTTTATAATTAGGAAAAGCAAAAATTTAAGACTTTTAAGTACCAAATGAATTTTTAATTAATCGTAATTCATTATGAATATATAATACCATATCTGATTTGATTTTAAAAGCTAAAATAATTTTTTAATTTTGTAAACTAATGTTTTAAGCTTCTCTATATCTTCATGCACCCCCTTTGTACATATTGTTACTATGCATGACCTATCTTTTGACTTTAAATATGACGTCGGCATGTCCTTTGTTTTCCTAGCCACACACAAAGGCAAAGGCGTTTAAGATAAAATACAGAATTTACTAGAAAATACAGTATTTAATGGACGAGTTTCCGTAAAAATGGTATTTACGTGTAAAGATAGGACGTTTAGAGAAAATACCATTCTTACTAGTAAATACTGTATATACTGAAATCGGCCAGTAAATACAGTATTTACTGAATTCAGAAATTACTGCGACATATAGACATCGATTTTGCAATTGCTCATGCAAAGCCACGATTCATTGCAGTTTACAACTTAAACGTGTACTAGTGTTAGTACACAATCACAACTAATTCTGTATTCTTACTTTGGACATCTCTGGCCGCCAGCTGAACAGGAAAATATTAATCCTTCCAGGGTTGGGTTTTCTGAAATTTGCTTTAATGGCTGATGCATGTAGATGTCTTCTACAACGCTCAGTGCTCCATTCAAAAACGATTCGTAATCTCTTGCTATTTGAGTTTGGAAGAGTTTGTAGTGCAAAAATAAATATTCCTATAATCAGAAATACTGGAAATAATATTATGCAAATGCTAAAGTCAGTGATGACGACAGAATACTCCAACAAAAGTTAAATTAAGTTGTTTAGAGAATTATGTAAACAAACTTTGGGTAGGCAACATGCTGGACTGCTTTCTCGAACTATGGGTGACGACTTCCTAAAACTATCTAGTGATG
The DNA here is from genome assembly GCA_030248195.1 of Trissonchulus latispiculum. Lineage (NCBI taxonomy): Eukaryota > Metazoa > Nematoda > Enoplea > Enoplida > Ironidae > Trissonchulus > Trissonchulus latispiculum. The sequence goes on from JASAND010014409.1 coordinate 6,166, forward strand.
CTTCAGGCAAGGAAACTGAAACCATTTTGGGAAGAGACCTGAAGGTGAAACTGAAACTAAGTTGAGTACGGACCTGAAACTAAATAGTTTCAGTCTTTTCTCAGAACTGAAGTTTTGAAGGTTTTAAGCCGTTATTTCGTTAATATTTTGCAGTGGAAGACTAAATAATCTAAAATTATGTTTTATATAATTTCTGAATGCTAGAAACTGCAGTTTTCTGAATGAACTGAATTCTGAAACTGAAACTATTTCGGATCGCCGACTGAAACTGAAGCTGAAACTAAAATCGGTTACCGAAACAACACTATGTTTGTAAACGTATTCTGAACTAAGGCTTCTTTATATCGAAAGACGGATTTCATATTCGGATAATCAGAGACAAAAATTTTTGATTCCGTTGTTACTGCACCTAGCTACAGTTGCTCTTCAGGCCTAATAATCAAGGTTGTTTCTTAACTCCCGAAACTGTCACAATTTAACCTAATTAGAGCCTACTAATTGGTTAAAAGCTAGGATAGGCTGAGGCTGCTAATTTTATTAGATCAAAACGGCGTATATTTTTGGCATGTTTATCTCTAAACAAGCCATATTTGTAAACAAACAAGAAAATTTCTACTGATTAAGGAATTCGCAGTGGCTGGGTATACGAGCTAAAGGTAGGTTCTCGCAACAGCTCGTTTTAAAGCTGTGCCAGCAGTGTTCAAATTTCCCCTGTTCGGTGGTTGCAAGCCCTCCAATCGCCAATCGCTAAGTTGTAACTAATAGAAGAACAGAACCTTCAAGCTACCTGTCAATCAAAGTTAACAACAATAGGCAGGAAAACTTTTCTCATAATGCTGAATATTTGCTACACTGAAGTACGTATATCTATAAGTATCAGACACTAGCATGCACTGATTGAACTTGAAATGGTGACACTACCACCATGGACGTCTTAAATTCTTGGCAAAATCTCACGTAGTCTCACTTTTTCAATGGAAACATAATAGCAATACTATTAATAAATGGGTAGTAATTAACAAACTTTTCCAATAACTTTGTAGAATTTTTTGTGCTCTTTTCAGCCATAATAAAATTATTGCAATGTACCGAGTCGTAAGTTCAGGAAATGTTTTTAACCATTTGAATTTTGAAATATTTTCAAGTTTCAGAAAATAAATTTCAATTACAATGTTTAAAAATCTTTTGTGAACTATTACGGCGGCGAACTACAATAATTTTATTATGGTTAGAAGGAGCACAAAAAGTTAGAAAGAGCGCAAAAAGTTAGAAAGAGCACAAAGTTAATGGAAAAGTTTGTTAATGGTGTCCATTAGTTTGTAGTAATAGAATTAACTTTATTAACTGAAGCATGTTTCAGGACTCAGCGTAGCTGCTGCTGGCCGGCCACTAACTTTAGGACACTAGGTTTGGTGGCCCTTGAAATTATTACGTGAATAAAAATCGCCCTTCACTAAAATTTGAAACCTAAATGTAGTGTCACTTAACCCTAAAAAGGGACACTCTTTAGTGGAGCCTTATGAATACGGCCCCTGGTCTTTTCATCATCTTGCAGTGGAAGTCTAAAGGTCCAAAGGTCTAAATCTTGCCGATTCCTAGATTTTGTCAACACCAAACATAAATACTTAATATTTCGGTGCATGAGGCCATAGGCCATGTCAGTCCGCACGTGGCACATATTGAATGCATCCAAATATAGGTATTCAGTTAGAAAATCCAAGCTAAGTATATTAATTCCATGAGCAACCCTTCATAGGCTAATGGTTAATCCGCCAGTTAAGCTGACTAGCTGTATCCGTCAAAGTGTTTTAATCTACGATATTATAAATCCTTTTTCATCTACATTTTTAATCTGTTTAGTCCATTTAAGGTGGTGATTCCTTTTGGGCACATATTGTTGGTTGACGGTTCAAATCAAGATAAAATTTGATGAAACTTTCCGAAATAAGTTCTTTTATCATTCTAACACCCTCCGCGCAATCCCGCTTCAAAACTTTGATGTCTCCGTTGAAGGCAGCTTTTGCCGAGTTTAAACACTTAGACAGTAGCTGCTGTGAAGTACTATGTGTGTACCTCTGTAATAAACTAATGTCGGACTCCAGTAAAGATTGCAAGTAAGAGTTCAGTGTGTGATGTTAAGTCCTAGCCAAATATGAGAGAAGGAGCGAGAGTGTTATAAATTAGCAGATACAAGTGGAGAGTAATTATCTATGGGCCCTAAGCGACCGTCCCTAGATCTAATAGACTTGAACACCGCTAGACTTTACTACACTAAACATCAAAGACTCATACCAATTCTTCAACAGCTATACGAAATTGCTATAAAACAGTCAGAGAGCACGACAGTAGAATAAACACAGTAGAGGGGAGGACGTTACTCTCTCCCAATATCCTAAACTCAGTCAAAACGACTCCAACCCAATAAGTCAACCCCCAACTTATCTGACTCCCCGACGACAACCACGATTGCAACTACGACTGCCTGGACCTACACTTTTCTCGTTTATATATACTTTGTGCTACTCGTGTAGCTAGCCCAAAAGAAATCACTTTTATCATTCATGAAACAATTATCGAAATGGTTCAAGGTTGTCTAATTCCATCAAATAAAGTATACTTTACATCGCATGTGTGAAGCTAGCACAACATATAATTTTGAGTGCTGCGCTGCTGCGCAGCTAGCTATCAGTACCCCAATGGGTAATATCCCACACTGCATATTCATTCGAAAGATCTTGTGGAGCTCTACATTTTTGCTTTTTGAAGCAGCTTTCTAGCTTTTCTCTATAGTGAGATATAGCTGATTCTCTTATTTTGGCTTTGAAAACATGTCATTTCTGCTGAAATCAAATAATCCGCCATTTCTTGAGTCACGCAAGCCGTAAAATTAAACTAAAGGTGTCAATTTGAAGGTCTCGTCGAGGCCGGTTATTCGTGGTATGATCATCTTCCAACTGCTATCCCATAGGCTGATATCATAAAGAATGTAGTTTTCGTAAAAACATGACCAAATTTTTTTCAGCGATTGTGGAGCATTTACTATGCAAGCTAGAGGGTTGCCACCTACTTGACGTGTTTTATACAAAAATACCCAGGGACCCTTTAGTTGGCTCGATTGCTGCTTTCTAGCTAAAGTGGTCGCTTGCCAAAGTTGGGAAAAGTAGGCAAAATCCAGGTTGCGCATACACTTTAGCTAATTTTTTTATAACGAAAAGCGGTTTCATAATAATTAAAAATGGGTCTCCAGCTATTTGATAGTGGAATCGAATAATGTAGCCGACGCCTCACGAAAATATCTACTTTAGTTTGCAAAAAAATCAGGAAAATTAAATTACTTCGAAAATGCAAGTAAAATAATTTCCGAGATCTAAAGTTAGGTTCACTGTATTCATTAGAAAGACAACATGTTAATCTCCATTTCGATCTAAAAATGGCTTCTTAACTCCAAGAAATGAATGAGGAATAAAGGTTCAAAGTTGATTTCTCCAAAAGGAATCACCACCTTAAGTTAATCCGCTTAAGTTAATTAGTTTAATTTTTTGAAAGGTCCGAACTGTCAACAATGTCCCAGCCAAAGTGTAGGAACTGAATAACGATTTGGCCAAATTGGAGATGTGACTGCTCAGGAAACTAAATGGAAGTATGTTGCCTACCCAAAGTTTATTTACATAATGCTCTTAACAACTAAATTTAACTTTTGTTGGAGTGTTCTGTCATCATCACTGACTTTGGTAGTCTTTTAAGCTTAACTTTTTATTGCAGCAAGCTACAGCAAACTGGTTTACATCATTAAAGAGAGCACGTGTCGAACATTCCAACGTTGTATAATTCTTGCTCTAAAGTTCTGTTGGTCTCTTGCAATAGGCCTTTCCAGTTGATCAACTTTTGTTGGGGGGATAAAGTTTAATTGATCCAATTGCTGTCAAACTACCAAATTGATTTGATCAGTGTGCAAAAACAATTAAGTATTTGGCGGCTTTTCCAGTGACATTTTTCCACGTGTATCATGCAACCACTCCACGCGTTTGAAACATAGGGTCGTTTCACAAAAAACTTAAACTACTTAACTTAAACGACTTAACTTAAACTACTTAAACTTCTTAAAAAATTCGTTTCATAAATAAACGACTTAAACTACTTAAAATACTTAAGGGGGGGGGGTCCACCATGAAAAATTTTATGGTCACGGATTTTGCTCATTTTCACACAAAATTTTGTCACATATGTCCTGCATATCGAGTTTTAATTTCGAGTAGTTTCGTTCAGTACTTAACGAGCAACCTGCTATTGATTGCATGCAATTTGAAAACAAGTGAAAACGGCGGTGCCGCAGCAAATAAAGGCACTTTACACCTGAACTTCCTTGAGAATGGAGCTTCATTCGGTTGTATGTTTGTTATCTGATGCAAACAAAGAAGTTAGGGTAGCTTTTAATGGGAAAACTTTTCTTTATTACTTTATTTTGTGATTTTAGGGAGTAGCACCGGCGCTGGAAAGCCTTGAAAACGAAAATCATTTGACGGCCGATAACTTGAATTTGGTGCATTTTCGGGCAATAGTCCAAGCAGAAAAAATGTTCAGGACAATGAGAGCTTTCGATTGATATAAAATTTAACATATTTCGAAAAATTTGAAAAATCGCTATTTTTGAGATTATGGTTGTCAGACCCCCATATTTAACCACAGCGACCGACTGGGTGCACTATCCTGCACCATTTGTGCCCAAACTTGACCTAAAGTCATCAATAATGGTGCGCAAATAGATAGTTTAACATTTTACAGGTCTGTGTTGCCATAGCTCTATGTTATTTGCCAAAAAACGGGAATTTTCAAAATTTTGCTAAATATTGAGATTTCTGCGCCAGAGAAATCTCGAAATCGGACAGAGCTAACCAGGATCAATTGGTAGCGTTCGAATTGTTCTGTCATAAGCTGTGATTTGTAGGAAGTAGAATTTTTAATTAGGCCTTACAGCTTTCAGAATATTTCATCAAAGTTGCTGACCCCCAATTCCATCGTTGCAAAACAGTCAAATTTGGCTGTTCGCAAACTTAAAAAATTAATTAAAAATTTTTGAAGGCCTAAATTAAAATTCTGCTTCCTACAAATCACCCTTCTAGATCGTATTTATGATATAAGATGGACGTTGAAGTGATCCGTTTTGTCGTTGGCGAGATTTCTCTGGCGCACGGAAAAAATCACCACTTTTTCCGTTTCCTATGTTTAACACATACTGACATCAACTTTGAGGCGAAATTACTCGCTAACCGTAAGAGCTCCGACCTTCATTTCAAAAACTCGTTAAAATATACCAATTGGACAACAAAATATGTGAAAATGAGCAAAATCGGAGATGGTCGAAAAATCGGCCAAAAATGGACCCCCCCCCCCTTAAACGGCTTAGTGGCTTAAACGACTTAACTTAAACGACTTAATTTAAGTAGTTTAAGTAGTTTAAGTCATTTATTTATGAAACGAATTTTTAAGAAGTTTAAGTTAAGCCGTTTAAGTTAAGCCGTTTCAGCCGGTTTTTAATGAAACGAATAACATCCAAATGGTAGTTTCAAGGGGCTGGTCCGGTATTTGCAGCAAACTTTGAAAGACTGTAAATTACTCAATTCTTGGAGTTCAACGATAATCCTGATATTACTTTAAAGCTTGAATGTGCTTGTTACAACTACGCAGAGTACAGCTGGTTTAGTTCAATAGTTCTATTTGGACATGCAATTCCATGAAAACAATTTTGAACATGGGTTTCTCCGAGTGTAGGAAAGCTAAAGAAAAGCGACCAGTTCCAGCTTCGCAAGAAACGTCTTCCCGAGGACCATCTTTTATGAAATTGTTTAACGAGCAAACAAGCTCAATATTTTGAGAAAACTGTTAATTTTGTCTGTTTCGCAAAATTTTTTAAGTTGTGGCGAATTAAAGCTAATTTCTCAAAAACCCAATTTTTGTTTTCGACAATGATATAGCAAATTTGACTAAATTTCAACAGCAAATATAGTTTAAAAGATACGGACCAGCTGCTGTTTCCTTTGTGCAGTGTATTTAACTATAATTAGGTTGATGCAACTAATAAAATTACGAATATATTACTAAAAAGTAGGCATTAGGCTTAAGTGGGCCAATCAGTGAGCAGACAAACCTTTGCCATAAATTATTCGTATTATGACAGCAAAAATCCGAGACTTGCGGATATAAAATTATCAATTAGGGTTGCTCTCGCAGCTGTTTTTGTGGCTAAAGCGATAGCTTGTCAAAGTTACAAAGTGTTGGCAAAATCCAGGTTACGCATACATTTTGCCAATTTCTCCAGTACAAAATGAGTTCATAATAACTAAGAAATGGTCCACCAGCTACTGGACAGAGGTATCGAATGATGTAAAAGATGTCTCGGCAAAAAATTACTTTAGCCGGTAAAAAATCTCAAACTTCACTTCTTCAAAAAATCATTAGTATAATTAAATTAATTATTAAAATTAATTAATAATAATATTAATATTAATTTCATTGTATAGATAAAAAAGTTCAGCCACATTTTGATGTAAGATGGCTTCTTCGCTCCCAGAATTAAATGAATACTAATGGTTCAAAGTTGATGTCGCCAAAAGGAATCACCACGATAAGCTACCTGTAATTGCTACTTATAAATGTCAAAAAATTTTTAGTCATGCTAAAATTGTTGTGTGCTAGAGCCAGAGCAAGCGCTAGAGTATTGCCATTGAGTCAAAATTATCTTATGCAAGTCAGCTTGTTAATTGTGTAAAAACACAATTGGTTCTCAATTGGGACAACATTTTCAAGCAAATCAAGCTTTGCTTTGTTCATTTAGAAGGCTTCTTTTTCATTTAGAAGCTGATACAAGCTAAAATTAGACAAAAAATTTAGTGTTTGAAGTATTAACGGATTTTAAAAAATAGTTACGCTTGTACCGGTATTGTAAAATTAAAGTACTCGTTGAGAGCTTTCGAACGATATAAGAACGACTTTTCAACTCCCAATATTGTGTAAGTTATGAAGCTTTTAAAATGGCCATTCAAATGAGCATTTTTCGTTTAAGTCGTTTAAGCCCGGTAAATCTACGGAGCTTAAAAATGACTGATTTTGAACTGCATTTAAGCGGTCTACTTAAACTACTTAAACTAAGTAGTTTTTATGAAAGCAGTTCTACTTAAACGGCTTAAAGTTTAAGTCGCTGAGAGTTTAAGTAGACCTGTATTTGTGAAACGCCGCTTTACTTAAAGTTTAAGTAGCTGGTTTTTTGTGAAAGGGGGTCTACTTAAACGACTTAAGTTAAGTCGTTTAAGTCGTTTAAGCCGTTTAAGTAGAAATCGGTTTCACAAAAACCACTTCGTTTAAGTTAAGCCGTTTAAGTACTTTTTGTGAATCGACCCATAGCTTCTTGTTTTCCTCACACATGCAGTTTGCCTACGGTCTCTGAATATAATGTGTAAAATCACGAGGCTATAATAATAGTAATAATATACGCTACTTCATTTGCTAAATTTTGAATTTGATTTACATGACTAAATAACTTCAAATTTTGCCAAATGTTCGACAAACTTGATGAAATATTTTACATTTAAATATCGCGAATACCACCCATGCAGTTTCTACCGGATGCCTACTCAAAGCATAATTCCAAGAGCTAAAAATTTTCATTTTTCACCTAGAAATGCGGGACAGGTTTCAGAATGTCAAAGAGCTCAAAAATATGTTATTCACTTTATGGCTAGCGTCGTAAGGAGATACAGCCTTAAGAGTGAAAACACCCTGAAGGATACCAGTAAGCAGACTTATATATGTGAAACTTTTTAGAATAGATAGATAGATAGTCAACACAGGCTATCTACTAGGCTTCTACAAGATGACTTATGTAAAGTGCATGACTGCAAGACGGCAGAATGGTTGTATCTATGTATGTTACAGAAACTTTACAACGGGTTCCTTTTTTCTTTTTCCGCTTACCGTTTTCGGTCAAAAGCATTATTCACTAAATCAATAGCCACAAGGTAGAGTAACTAACCAGTTTTATTTCCGCGGTGAAGCTTTCGAAAGGAAGGAGTTTGAATTCCCGAGAAATAATGTCCAACTTGGAAACAAGTTCAAGTAACGCGATTAGGTCTACATCTACAAACTGCGGAAAACCAATCTCTCCCATTAGCCAATCAGTTGGATCGTTTGCTTAAATGAAGTCAACTAATAATGTCTGAATGATACCTTCGACGGTTAAAGTATATTCAAACTTCTTGGTGCGAAACAATTGGAGCAATGAAGGCTGACTGCAATGTGTACTATGCAAAAATTATTCCAATTATAAATTATTATAGATAAATAGATCAATTAGCTGATTCTATGATATAGCCCTGAGTTCTCTGAGGAACTACCAAGTAGTGCCCAACGGCAGTATACACTAAAACCTAACGACATTGGGAACTGAAAAATCATCTAACATAAACACTTCCAGTCAAAGCTTAAATTGTACGTAAATTTTTGACTGGCGATCTTGCTTGAGTTATTAAGTTCAGTGAAAATGCACAGTGCTATAAAGTATGTGTAGATCGGTTACTTTACTAAATATCATCAAAGAACACCTATTTAAACTGGGTCATTGGTCATACATGTATCAGGATTTAAAATATAATAAACAAATATGAATACAACTACCTGCCCCCTGTGGGTGCCAAAGTGCAGTTATATAAACTGCTGTTGTTCCACCCTTATGGTTTTCAGACAGATACAAGAGATTACATTTTGTTATTTGTTTAGTAAGTAGTATGATTTGAACGGGCATTCAGAATTGGTTTTTAGCCATTGCGTCTCCTTTATACCCATTAAACAAGAATACTGACTGTGCCGACGGACCAACCTTTCCTGCAAAGACTGACGTGACGGTCTTGAATTTGGCACATGACAGCACCCAAATCATTGCAAGGTTGATGCGCGAAAGCTGAGGACGCAACATATGAAATGGCACAAACGCACGATTCATGCATGTTTTCTTCTACGGTGAATTCTGCTCTTGGAAATGTGTAGCTCCAAGCCATAAACCTAGTACAAGTAGTAAACAGAACATTAAGAGTCTCGCAACTTGTGAAATAAACCTTGGTTTTGAAGCAATAATTTAGATTTAAGAGAATAATTAAGGAAGGCAACTTACTTCGGCAAACAGTTGATGTCTTCTGTCCAGCTATAAATCCAGGTGCCTGCATTTCTTGGATCTGATTTGTTTGACCGGCTTTTATAGCCATACAGAATGTTTGCACTTTTTCCATGATAGTAAGTTAGTTCCCCGGGCCAGAGAACTCTTCTAAAATTGCAAAAGTGTAATTTAAGAATTAACTTAATTTTCTGACTCTTATTTTAATTATACTATACTAAATTCATTACATTACATTATACTAAAGCTATTGCAAGTATGTGCCGAATGGTATTTATCGATCAGCTCAAGCTACCCAATGAAACATTTTAAATATTCTGCAAATTTATAGAATTGTGTAGAATATAGAATATAGAAAAGAAGTGTTTATTGAAAGTTCATTTACGGTTACACTTAATGAGGAAAGTATTGAACTTCAAAGCAATCGCAAGCAAACAGACATTCATGTGGGATTTCCTCTTTTTGAGTCTTTTAAAGCACATTTAAAGCACAAAATGCAGAGCCAGTAGTTTTAGAATGGTAGAGACAGAGCTATATGTAGGCGTAAGTCGGTTATATGTATTATGAGCATCCCTTATATTGAACTATTAATGAGCTTTATATATTACTATTTGTACCTGAAATACGCAGAGGACGCTTTTTAACCAAATCATAACAAAAAGATATGAAATGAATGAATTAAACCTGACGTCATTGTGAAAACTGAAAAGTTGTTTTCCATCAACAAACACCGGAGGTATAGCGTCCTTATGAAGTTTTCTGCAAAGACTCGACACATCAGTTCCCCGTTTTACGGGTTGATGTGAGTTTGTTGGAAGGAGCCTGTAGCAGGCACGGTCTCCTCGAAGCCAAAATTCCGGACATGACGACGAATGACTGTTTACCTTATGATCTAAAAGTAAGATGCAGATGCAAGATACAGACGAAAGCTAACGGGATGAGTAAGGTGTCCAACCCCATCCGCCAGACCGATCAATGCACAAACCCTACCGGAACAAGGAGTGAGGATAATTAGGCTAAATAGTAGATCTCATAAGTTTTAGATGAGCTGCGGGAACGATGGGGGTAAGGTGCCTCTGAGTTTAGGGAAGGGCTACCTATATCGACTTGCCCCGACTTTGTCGGATTGGACTGTTTTGGCACAGATTCAGAAAATGGGGGTGGTCAAAAATACTGAAATCTTAGCTGTTCTCCAGTCCTCTGCAGTGGTCATGTTTAGGAGCCCAACCCCCCAACCCAACCCTTGCAAATTCACCATTTTTGGTAGACCTGCCAAAAATGAATCAAATGAAAACATGTTTGATTAAAAGTAGAATCGCACACTCCCCCCTTAAGGTACTGGTTTGGGTTCGTGCAAACTTTGTTGTGGCATAAATATGCAACCACTTACATTTTTGGCTGAACAGACGCTAATAACACATAATGCAGGACTTTACTCGAAACTTGAACATTGCAAGTTTGTAAGGTCTTGTAGTAAAAAATAAATTAGTATGGAATTTTTGAACACAAATTTTTCTGAAATCAGAGCTCCGTATGACAAACTTAGCATTTGGGCACAACTATTGTTGTATCATGAAGGGCTATTTTTAAGGAAATCAGTAGGTTCAAAAGTAGCCGAGAAAAATCAAATTATTTCTAGTGAGACCGTTCTTGTAATCTTTGGATGGCCATACCTTGTGTGTTCAGAGATACCGAAATCGGACAAAAATATTCCTGCGTATTTGTAACCTAGATAGTTGCGACTCAGCAGATGTGTTCTACAAAAATATCCCCCGGGACCATCTTTTAGTTGCCCCGATTGCAGATATATAGCTAATGTGGTCTCTTGCCAAAGTTGGGAAAAGTAAGCAAAATCCAGTCTGCGCAAACATTTAGTTAATTTCTCCATAACGAAGAACGATTTCAGAATAATTAAATTCCCAGCTATTTGTTAGAAGTGTCGAATTATGTAATCGATGTCTCACGAAACAATTCACTTCAGTGTGCAACAAATCTGGAAATTACACTCCTAAAACGCAGTAAAAAGTTTGGAAAACCAAGATTAGTTTCATTGTATTCATTAAAAAGAGAAAATGTTCAGATACGTTTTCATGTAAAATTGCTTCTTATCTCCAAGTTATGAATGAGCACTAATGGTTAAATGGTTCAAAATTGAACTTCAAACTCTGAAAATCTTTACCGTAACGGTATTTGCCAGAGAAAGACCGGCCAGTGGGCATCAGGCATACAACACTATCTCTACAATTTGAGGATAACTCTTGTGAAAGGTGCACACATGCATTTGTGCATGAATCCTCGCAGCTGTGACATGGAGGTTCATGTAATAAGCAAAAGCAATTCTCATAGCTTATTCCTTAAAATAAATTTAATAATTTTAATAAATAAATAAATAAATAAACCAATTAAATTTGGTTAACAAATAATGGTAAATGCTCTATTTTATATTAAAGTTCTTTATCGACATGTTTGGCTAGGCATACAGAGTGTGCCGCCAGCTTAAAAGTCAATGATTATGACATACATAATCGCATAATATGTACAAAAAGGTGGAGTCAGTTTGGGTGCAGTGCATGAAGTTAAACATCAGAAGTTGAATAAATTTACTTACAAAATAAAAAAAATTTTAACGTTAACGCAAGTTTTTCAAGTGATACCAGTTTTCAGTGCATCGGTGGGTCACATCGGCTGCGTAAATGAAATAAATTGGGTTCGTCAATGACTACATCCGGTGCGTAGACAGTTCAAATCCAGACATGCATGTGCAGGAGGGGAAATTCTTGGGGGGTGAACCGGCGGCCTAAAACCGGATTTTTCCGTTTTTTTTGCCCAAAAAACCGGAAAAATCCAGATTCTGGGGAGGAGGGACCCCTCTGAGGGGGTGAGCTCCATGTCTGGGGGGGGGTTGAAAATCTCCCCCAACCGCCCTCCCCAAGCACATGTATGTTCAAATATGGTGCGTGCTTGGATGCTAACAAAGTGTTTCACTGTAGAATTATAATTTCAGTGTAGACATTTCAAAATTGTTTGTCCCCAGTTTGTTAATTCCCCAGTTTGTCAACTCCGCAGTTTGTAAGCTCTTTTTTCAGTTCATCCCCACTTAGTCAACTCTATTATAAGGCATCCTCACTTTGTCAACTTTGAAATAATCAGTTTTTCTTAGAAGGTTTTTCTTTCTTAGCTTTAACTTTCACAAATAATTCTAGTTAATTTAAACAGAAATATTATTTCTGTATTTAATCATCTGCAAGACTTGATCTAGAAAGCATAAATTGAGTACAAATATTTGTAAAGATAGTGAGAAATTTAATCTGAGTTTAAAATAAAATTAAAATTTATAAAATTAAAGATTAATTATTTTCTCAGTTGGTGTTGGTGCTTTCCATGCCAAATTTTATTTATGACTAGAAATTAACAATCTTAGTTAAAATTAATTAATCAAAATCAATACGGTTTCAAAGTTAAAACTTTATTTTAGTCATTGTAAAGCTAACTGAGAAAAACTGGTTGACATGAAAACAAGTTGACAAAGTAGGGATGGCATGAAAAAGAGTTGACAAACTGGGGATGTCTTATAAATAGTTTTCTAAGTGGGGACAACCTTAATTATAGAGATTAGGTTGATTAACTGGGGAGTTGACAAATTGAGGATACGCCTTCAAAACTGTGTGCAGATTAAATAATCTAATGTGTGGAAACAGATGCGCAAAAAAGTCACATTTGGCTGCGCGTCAGAGTCTTCAAAAAATCCCATAGCTATAATTTCGGTGGGTATGTGGGACCAGGGGTGGCCACCCGCGACCCCCATTGCCCTATGTGTGAAATTATCTTACTTTAATTATACACAAAGTTCTACACTTGCTACTTGCAAATTTGTATGCTTTAGCGAAAGCAAGCAGGTTTAAAATCACTTAGCAGCTTATTATTATTTTTTTGTTAATTAATCATAACTAACATATGTAAACAATTTGAAGCTTTGTACATTTATCTAGCCTCTATCTGTTAGCTTCCTGCAACCTCTTTTGCACATATAATGTCATTATGTATGACTTATAATTTGACTTTAAATATAACATCGGCATGTCCTTTGCGTCCCTTACAAGACATAGAAAAAGACGTTTAAAATAAAATACAAAATTTACTACAAAATGCAGTATTTACTGTACGAGTAAAAAATATTTTCGTGTAAGTGTAACAAATTTAAGGAAAGTACCATTCTTACTAGTAAATACCGTATTCTAAAATCGGTCAATACATACAGTATTTAGTGAATACTGAAATTGCTACTTTAAAGCAGAGATAGGCCAGATTGACAGGCACCGCTGACCATTGCCAACGTTTTCCCATCCATCACTACAACTTCGGTAGGATCTATGATGAGTTTACCATCTACATATAACAATAGGTTAGTAAGCATTCTTCTATTTAAACGAGACCATTTTACAAGACGTAGATAAGATTTAAGGAAAAACTGATGAACAAAGAACCTGCAAGCGGATATCCTAAAAGATAACACTGGCTTGAACAAAGATCTTCCGACATGGTATCTGCTGTGAAGTAACCATTGCAGTTTGTGTTAAAACGGATGTCCATTTCACCCAATTTGTAACATGTCCGATTGGTTAGGTTTGAGTATGGTTTCGAATGAGAGCTATTTTCTGAAGCGAAGCTTGAACCATAAACAACAGCACAATCACAACACTCTAAATTACTGGAAAACTACATAATTCTTACTAAACTGTTTACATATAACTGAAATTTAAACCGATGTAATGTATTCTCTGCTTCTACTTGATTTGAAAAGATTCAGTATTTATGAGGTTGTCGCCAAATACACGATTAATGGAAATATATTTAATTCCTCGGACCTTCAAATCCTATAGGAACAGCTTTATTTCCTTTAAGTTAGTTTTATCGTTATTTCCTTGGCTAGTTTAGAACTACTTTCAAAATTGTTACCAAATAATTGATAAAAAGGAGTCCTATCAAAAGATACTGATCCCGATAGTAAGCAAAGATTCACAGGAATATTCTCATTAGTTTCCGTATCCTGGAAAATGACCTTTTGAGTGTGAATGTGTCAACTAAGTTTTCGGTGGTTTTCGGATTCTTGTAAAATTACACTCTTAGTTGCCGCCACCGGAAGAGTTGCATGAAAAACAACAACCACAAAAAACATCGCAAATAGGTTTTTTGGCAGTTTGCTGCATTTCGTGTGTTTCGACCAAATTCAACAAAAACAGCAAATGCTTATTTAGCGCATGCTGTCAGTCACACAGCCTACAGGTGATATCAGCTCTGCTGATCATGCAATCGCAATTTCCTCACTGCCTCGCCTTTCCTCTGCATTGTATGCTTGCACAACTCTTATTTTGATTCTTGAATCTTAATAACGAATATAGCACAAGTCATCATTTGGTTTAAGTATTTAATTAGCATCACAAATGCCATTGAGAAAACCAAACCAACCATGCCAAACCTATTACAATTTCAAAAGGGTCAGGACGCATGAAAACTTTCATTAATGGGTCCGTGATTTCCAACTAGCCCTGAGGAGTAGGCTTTGTAGTATCGAAGTATTTTAGTTACAAACCTTTCCTACAATCGGGGATTTTATTCCGTGCATTTTTAAATGCTTAAAATTAAAAAATGTTCAGAAAGTTTGCAACTAAGCCAAAATAGACCAAAAAATGTTAGGAAACACGTTAGACTATTTTTGTCACAATCGTTTCAAACGAACTTTCAGTTACAACTATTTACGTTGTTGGGATTTACGCGACAGACCCATAATTGTAGCATTTGTCTAAGTTAATATAGTTTTTAAGGACTGAAGCATTTACTCTCAGGTTTAAAGTTACCAGTAGAAATCAAAGGCGGTGGTAAAATATTGCTGGTGAATGCACCAATTGAATCATACAGGGACAGCTAAAACAGGAGGAATACGGTAGCTTTGTGAATACAAAGAAATTGGTCAACAGGCGTCGTTTAACGTTGTTGTTGTTATTTCTGCCGAGCTGCAAAGTCGTGTCTTTTCCAGGTTCCCCCTCCAGTGCTAAGACTTTTAAAAGTTGGCCAATTTGGCTGAACTTTGGTAAGGGGCTGTTGTCCTGAGTTCAAACACCCTGAGTTCAAACATGACTAAATTTTTATAATAAGATTTTTTCAATTTACAATGAGAAAGAAGAAAAAACCGAAAATGTTTTGTCGCCGATTTTGCCGAAGGGTGCATATGAAAGCTTTATGGGTTGCAGAAAACGAATATGAAGTCTGTTTCGTATTCGGCATCCCGGAAATGACAAAAGAAAACGTTTGTGATAGTTCAACTCAGCGTTGTTAGAAACATACCCATACAAAATGCAGCTCGATTGGTCCAGTTTTAGAAATGTTAGAATTGGGAGGGGTGATTTGGAACAGACCAACTCGGCCACGAGGGTGTATGAGGGCGCTTACCTTTATCTCTTTTTCTCTCCATCAGTCATACTAACTACGTCATACCACATGAACGATCTCTACGTTGCCTAAAAACTTTCCTGCGATGGGAGGCGGGAGCAGATATCTTATTTGGATTCCTGTAGTTAGACCTTAACTTCCACTAATTGCTCACATGCAAGGCAGAGGAGTGCACCATTTTCGGCAGTCCAAGTCACTAGCGCAGATAGGGAGGATCAGACATAAACTCGGAAGGTTTTGCGATCCATTTAACTCGGTACAGCCAACAACGCGTCATAGAGAAATGGTGGAAGGGTGTAGCAAAGGTGCTACTATATCGCAAGGGAGTACTTTCAACAAGGAACTCCGCACTCTACAGTCATTACCTTTACAAATATTAATAGTTCATTTCGTAATCAGTTTGCATAAGTAACGCGAGAACAAGGGTGTAAGTTATGCGGAATATTCGTAATTGCCTATTATAATAATAGGCAACAAAATTGCCGATCAAATTACATACATACCAGTATACTAAAACCTATCCAAATGAAGAAAAAGTTGAAGGCTTGCTTCCCTATTCATGTTCCCCCTTACTATAACGAATACTTTAATCCTTGCTGTATCAAAATTCAAATAATACCATACTAACAATATTTCTAAAATTCACGAAACCGTATTCATAACACTGAATTGGTGAGTCGAAACTAAACTTTTAACTGAAAACAAGAACAACTTTTCAATAATTGGTAATACCTTTGCCTTTGCCAAAAATCTTTGCCTATTATATAAAAAGGCAAGTAATACTGCCTATTATGAATAATAGGCAAAACGCCTTGCCTATTATATAAGATCGCCAATTTTGTAGCCTATTACATACAACAGACAATTATGAATATTCGGCATAACATTTACAAAGTCTCCAGCCGTATCAGATCTTGCCAGCTTAGTCATCCATGCAGGGTTATAGTTGCAATATGTGACAGCAGGAAATATGGCGGGATACATTATCTGCAAACACAAAAGCTAAAACTAAGATTTTACTGACGACAACTATTATTGTATATGTCGCAGTCTAAAAGCATTTTCAGTCTAATTGCAATTAGACGGAGAATTTCAGTCTAACTGCAATTAGATAAGTCTAATAGCATTAAGACTGACTGAAATGTGATTAGACTGGAAATTTTCAGTCTAATCGCAATTAGGCGTGCCATTGTTCGTCTAGTTGCAATTGGGCGAACAGTGCCTTGTCTACTTGCATCTTGATATAAATTGTTAGTATAATGCATGAGGAATGCGCGGATTTCTTGAACTTTATGACCACAAGGTGTCAATATGGTCCACTTTAAACATATTTATTTATTGTAGCTGTAATGGAGAAGCCCGGGAGTTGAACCACGGCACTGCCTCCACTACTAGGGCTAGCATAAGGTAACACAAACCCTGACTGCTAAAGAGACCTAGTCCAGGCGGTTCTCCTTTAAAACCCGGACGGGCCTCGCTAAGGAGTAGGGGATAAGCATTTGGGGGACGCGGGGCTGCCGTGCGCCAAAGAAAATTGGGAGGGTTGTACCGAAAACACGCTCAGAAGGTGACCCGGGTTAACCCCAGAGTACCTAAAGTTACCAATTACTCAAAACTTAGTTAAAAATTAAATAGAAGTTAATTTAGGCAAATGGCGATTTACAGTAAAACAAGAAACAAAGTTATGAATTAAAAAATGCAGTAAAGATTCCGATAACATACTGACTAACAGTATTATTGGGGCAGCGGCAGGCAGAAAGTAGAAAAAAGGGAACGGGAGCAGTAAGTTGAGTAAGAAGTAATTGGGGATTAGAAATCGAAAGAATGAAGAATACAGTAAGGAGTTAGGAGTAAATCGGGCAACAACAAGAAAAGTTGGACCCCAAATTTTATAGCACGGCCGTACACCTTGAAGGAAAACTCTCAACTGCCACAAAGGTGAGTCATGATTTCAAGTTGGAAGGTACTACGTAATCCCAATTGATATAAGCATACATTAACATAGGGTCGGGTCCTGGGGGGGGCTTGTCCCCAAAAAAATTTGAGGGGGCTTGTACCTTGAACAAAACTTTTCAGGGGGGCTTGTACCTCAAGAATAAATTTGTAAACTTTTTCAAAAAATTATCGCTAACTTTATTAAAATTTGCAATTTTTTATCAAAATTTGCAAAAAATCTTCATTTTTTGGAAAAAATTTTGCCCGATTTTCCCGAAACATTTAGCATTTTATCTAAAAAATTCCGGCGACGCCGAAAATTTTTTGAAATTTTACTGTAAAAACTAATTTTTTCCGGCTATTTTTGGTTACCCCTTGCCCATTTTTTCGTTACCCTTGTCCCCGACGGCGATAGGGCTTGTAGCTTGTCCGGGTTGGGCGACGGGGGGGGGGGGCTTGGACCCCTCCCAGACCCCCCGCGTTAACCTATGGATATAAGTAAATTCCCGTGATCAGTCTTCTACACAGCGGTAAGGAAACAATCTACATGATAACCGAGTGAACAACATTTTTAAAATTGATCTCATTTCTAGGATAAATTTTTCGTGGTTTTAAGAGGTTTTTCGACATCCTATACTTTCTACAAGCCTTGTGGAATGTAAATTTTCTTTGTTTTTTAAACAACGGTTTTTAAGTAGTTATTCTTTATTCTATTTTTGCTGCTACTACTGTTAAATTTCAACCATTAAAAATTAGCAGAAAACGAAAACAATTGCCAAAAAATGCTTAAAAACATTTACAAAAACAGTTGTCAAAAACTGTAAGAAAACATTTGCCACTCTTTGGCGGAAGCGGGAGGTTTTTGAAGCCCTATTTCTTCACCATTTACAACTAAGAATATAACAGCATCGTTTCAAACGCTACTAACCTTAGTTTGTGCGTCTGTCAAACAACATTGACCCCGATAGTAAGGAAAAAATCACGGCTTGGGTACTAGTGAAAACGAAACTGGAGTTTTCCTCCAAGTCAAAATGTTGTGAGATTTGAGCTGACACTTTCAGAATTCAAACTGCAATTTTCTGGAAACTGTAAAGTAGTGAGACTTGTTGGGGCACATGAACACTCAAACACCACTTTGCTGAAAACCGAAACTGATGAATATTATTGGGTCACGTTCACACCTCAAGTTGCACTTTCCTTAGAACCCAAAAGGAAATCCAACACCAATCACCCTAAATTTTATGCAGTTACCAGCACGGATTAAATACTGTATTCATACATACTGGTAGACAATGGCTTCACGGGAGCTCCTAGTTGGCATGACTAGTTTAAAGTACAATAGATTGAGACCAACGAAGCATTTTCCACTCACATAATCAGGACTAAAAGCCTAGACAAGCAGACATTTTGAACCATTTGAAATGTTACTAAACTTTCCTGCTTATCATGTGAATTGTGAAATATATAGTGTTATTAGTGTCTGATGAATATTAAGCGCTATATTAGCATTACATTTTCTACACACAGTCCAGATGTATGTATTTTTTGCTTTCTCGTTTACCTTTGCTGTGATTACCTTAGTATCAACAATGATGATTCGTTCGAAGTATAAAGTTAGGACATAATAAGAATAATAAATCATAGCAGTCAGAATTCCGGCATATAGGAAGAAACAAAATATTTTCCCATACCAGCTATTTTTGCTAATCTGAGCAATACTCAGGTAACCTGGATCATTCATATCTAAAAAGGTAGATTAAAAAAGTTGCCAGTGAATCATGGTCATACTCCCCGCAATACGGCACGACTAACCATACGAAGTCAAGCACAGAAAGGTGTACGGTTAGAATACTTTATCTGCTATTCTGCAATTCTTTTTATGTGATGTCTAAACTTATTTGGAGGAAAGTGAAATTCTATAGCTAGTAGTTTTGTTGACCTGGTCGGGTGGAAAACGACCTGGGGCCAGTTTCATAAAACTTGAAACTTGCAACTTGCATATGCAAGTTGCAACTTACACATGCAAGTTACAAGTTAACTGTTTCATAAAACTGCAAGTGGTACTTGCGGACTTGCACTTAAACCGCAAGTTGCAAGTCCGCAAGTTGCAAGTTGCCGGACAACACTTGCACTTTAAATCTGTTTCATAAAAACGGTCAGTAGTTGCACTTGCTACTTGCACTTGCGGTGCAAGTGGTTGAGTGAATTTTTACTGAACAAATGAAACAAAAATTGTTATAACTTATGTTAATGTTAATATTTTTTGAGAAAATTTTATGACAATACTCTTTGGATTGTTGTCGTAATATAGTGTCAATTTCAAACAATTTCTTTAGCTTTTGAAATTTATATGAATTTCCAAATACATTTGGTTAATTTTTTAAAGATCAGCTACTTGCCAACTTGCACTTGCACTTGCGTTTACAAGTTGTCAAGTCTTGCAACTTGCTTAGCTAATTTCCGCAAGTAGCAGGAAAAGTTTTATGACAACAGTGACAACTTGAACTTGCAGTTCAAGTGCAAGTGCAAGTTCAAGTTGTAAGATTTTTATGAAATTGCCCCCAGGTGGCGGTCGGCCCACAGTAGCACTCGATCTCTGTGTGTCGGTGTATGTGTGTGTGTGTGTGTGTGTGTGTGTGTGTGTGTGTGTGTGAGAGAGTGTGTGTGTGCGTGCGTGCGTGCGAAATAACGCGGCGCACTTTGTCTTGTGCGTTTAGTTGTGGTGTGCGTAGCAGGCGTACATGAATTCAAAGCCGGTATAGGTAATTACAGTTTTAGCGAGAAAGAAATATCTTTAAGTCATTGTTTAAGACTTAGCCTGGAGCAGAAAGAGTAATTAGGTGTCGTCCTTCTAGCAAATATTATTTATGGTAGTTGGTTATTTGACAGCTTGGGAAATTATTTTACGCTTTGTGCACTTGGAACTGTAGCATAAGAATAGGTACCTTGACTTTTGTTGTCAGTTAAGCTCAGAAGCAATACACAAAGTTTAAAAAATACGTAGGTGGCATAAAACGAAGGAATAAGAAGGAAAAATTATTGTTTCCATTGAGACAAAAAGTAAGAGAACGAAAATTGTCCTGCAACATGGCGTATTTTTTAGTGTTCTCTACTCCCAAATCCGTGTTCTTAATCCTCAGCCTTCCGATTAAAACAAAACTATGTATGATAATAATAAAGTTTAACGATTAACAGCAACAAAACATCCACAATGTCATTATGAACCAGTCAGTTCACCCGTTGGCGCCAACAACCTACAAAACTTAAGGGGGGTTTACACTATCAAACATGTGGATGAAACGTTTAGGAAGAAGGAATTATGGAACCTGGCGTTCGAGAAAAGATCAGACAAAATATTCTAATCGAAGAACTTTTGCTATGTAGTGGTACAAAGAAAATAGTGGTGTTGAATGAACATGATAAGTTTTGATCATACGGTGCTAGAAATGTTAAAGACTGTGCTGGTGAAGGACAAAATAAGCTAGGAACTATATTAGAAAAGATTAGAGATGAACATGAGGAAAGAAGTGTGTGTTCAGTTGATTTGTTATGTTATGACTGTTGCTGCAGAAAAATGATAAGTGTGTGCATTCTTAGATAATCATGACACAAACCTTGGGTAAAGTTACAATAGGGAACCAACCACCCTCGAGTAACGTAGTTCATACTCCATTTTAAAGCTACAACATCCATTCACATGTATAGTTGCTGCGCCAACTAAGGCTGGTAAAACGACATTTTTCTCCAAGTTAATAATTTTTTCTGAATAAATGATTGACCCACCTCCGCAAAGAATAATATGGTATTATTCTGAATGGCAATCAGCTTACGAAGATATGACACATGTAGAATTTTTCATGGTATTCCTGATGGCAAAGAGTTAAAGACTGGGATACCTACACTTACTGTGTATGATGATCTAATGACGAAAGCTCAAAACAACTTAAAGCGAATTGAATTGTTTACCCGGGGTGTTACCGTTGATCATACAATGTAATTCACATTACGTAAGATATTTTCTTTGACAAGAAAAGAACGAGTCGTATTAATGCTCAATACATTGTTTTAATGAAAAATCCTGTAGACAAGTAAACTCCGGCGAACATAACAAAACAAATGTTTCCCGGTTGGGTTGAAGGCTTCATGAAGGCGTTAGTCACGCTACAAATAAAACACATGGATATTTATTAATAGATTTAGATCAGAATACGCCTGAAGATTATAGACTTAGAAGTACCATATTTCCAGATGAGCCCAACGGTGTTTATAAATTAAAATATACATAAAAGAGACGATAAAACACGAAAGCTTCCCAATATAATGGCCAAGCATTTCGAAAAGAATCCTGATTTCCTCAGAGTGTTGTGAAAGTGTAATTCGAAGCAGAGATCTGTTATCATAGAAAACTCAAGTGCGGAGTTAATAAAAACTATATGTGACTGTTGTGAAAATGTCCTGTCGAGCAATGTACAGTTACCAGAAAAATCTATAAAACGCTTGAAACGTCACAGAAAAATATTGCGGCAGCTGCGAGATAAGAATATAAACATGTCAAGGAAAAAGAAACTCACCGTGCAACGTGGTGGATTTTTACCAGCGTTATTAGCACCTCTGCTGGGTTTGTTGCTGGACTTGTTACTGATCTGCTGCTGAAAAGGTGATGGAGTATTCTATACTAGTTAGGCCGGACTATTTTAAAAATGTTAAAAGGATGTGGAAATTGATCTAAAACATTCAATAAAAGAGCGTAAATTTCCAGATGATGTCAAACTTGTCATGTATAGGCAAAATAACTATCATAGACGTCTTCTTAGGGAAAAAGGTCAAGAGATTCGCGTGAAACACCCAAACATTGAACAACGGAAACCTGAACCATCACAAACTATGCTAAACCTATGATTGAGGCATTGCCCAAAAAATTGCAACCGATAGCAGAAAATTTGCTAGATCATCTGCACGCAGTGACAGATTTCAAAGTTAATGAAAAAGGGGAGATTTCGTTTAAAGGGAAGGATGCTCCTGGATCTCGAATTACAGATCTTATACATGATTTTGTAAGGAATCGTCCAACCAAAAGTCTGCCGTTGGATTTCATCTTTTCACTGAGGTACTGCGCGATACTAATATTCATAGAGAATTCATCGGTAATCCTTCCCGATGCCAATTAATAAAAGATCCCTATGTTACGCCAAGAAGACCTGCTGCTCGGCGAATTGAAGCACTACCTACAAGACATCTGCAATCTGGGACATGATTAGCCCTGAAAATATTGAAATGGAAGACACTTTAAGTTACTTTTTTTATTGTCCGAATAGTCCGGTTGCGTATTCAGGTGAGCGTAAATTGTATAGTTACTTGAAAAATAAAATTTATGGTCTTAAGCTTACGGATATTAAGAAATGGTTAAAAAACAACACACTTACACCATACATAAACCTATTCGCCGTAGATATCCCCGACGTTATTTCGTTGACAGTATTGAAAAAGTTGTGGTGGGTAGATCTTACTGATATGACCAGAATTGCTGATGGCAACGATGGTAACAGATTTTTGCTAACCTGCATTGACGTATTTTCCAAATATGCGTGTATAGTTCCTGTTAAGTCGAAAATTGGAATGGATTAGCGCCTTTGAAGAAATTTTAAAGTCTAATAGGAATCCTGAGATGCTACAGTCAGATAGAGGAGAAGAGTTTCAGAATGCACAATTTCAGAACCTACTCAAAGCTCACAATATTCATTGTTATACGTGTGATAATCAGGATATCAAGTGCAGCATGTTGAACAATAGGACAATAAAGACAAAGGGGGCATATCTCGTTTACCCCCTCACCTCTCAAAATTTCTAAACCTTGACAAAATGAGCTAAAATTTGGTGTGGGTATATTTTGACCATGCTGAGTACAAATATCGCAAAACTTTTGGATTTCGCGAAATTTGATTTTTTTCGATTTGCAAGGGGGTATATACCAAAGGGAACAAAAAATTTTTGCCTTCGATTATGCTGAAAATTTGTATGGAGGGGTTTTCGGGGTTGCTGAACACGAATCTGAAGTCTGTTTTTCGATTCAGCTTTTCGTTAGTTCAGTATGAGCTAACGTTGTAAGCTTAAGATGTAAGCTTATACTGAACTAACGAAAAGCTGATTAGAATAACGGACTTGAGATTAGTGTTCAGCGACCCCGAAAACCCCTGCATACATCTTTTCATTGCGCCATTGCACCATCTTTCTGTAAGATTTCGCGTTGACAAATCTGTCGGCTACTGAATTGCGACTTCGCCTGCTTCTGTCTCCAGTTCAGCTTCGTGTGGTTTACACAAACTACACGTTAACGGAACGCTGAGTCTTTTGCACACATTTTGAGCTTCCAGATCAGTTTAGATCAGGCAGATACTCACAGAAAAATCGATCAACGCACAAATCTCTCTTAAATGTTTCTGCAATTTCCAAGCTGTTCATATTGTTTCTGTTGGCAGGCTATACTGTTCGTCATTTATTAACTTTACAGGGAGTAGTCGGAGAATAGGGTCTTGTTTTGATCGATAAAAACTTAAGTTATCAAATTCACCATAGATAATTATTTTAACACCTTGTGCGTTTGGGCTCAAGAGTTCCTTCAATTGCTTGTACAAAGATAGGTCTCCTTCTTTTATTAGTTCCATGCTAACTTATGTGTGAAAATGAGCGAAATCCGTCGCCTAAAAGTTTTTCATGATGGATCCCGCTTAATGTGCTGGCTTCCTTTCGGGTATTTCTGGCTGATACGGCTTTAATCTTTCGTGTAAATAGGTAAAATTTACGAAATAACCTATTGCCTTGCTCTTTAACATTTTGGGATCAGTCCCGTATTTTTGGTGAAAAAATGTGAAACTTTTGGTTTTTGACCTAATTCTCTCAGTACGCAGTAGAGACAAAGGGCTGGTTGCTTTGGCTGGAAAGAGGGTACAAAAATGAACATTTTTGCTTTTACAACCTTTGAGCTATCTGTAGTGGTTAAGTCACTATAAACCAAAGACGACTTTGAGGGTCAAAAATGGCCATTTTCGAGGAAATCAGTTTTATCAAAATTACTGCCAAATCTCAAATCCAAAGGGTGGAACGGGGGGGGGCAACAGCTAAGTGACCAAATTCGCAGAAAATGCAATATTAGGAGCAAACTTTTTAAGTAAACTGCGGTGCTGTAGTTACAGTCAAGAGTCAGCTGGGCAAAAGATGCTTTGGCTGCGTTTGTGGTTGGTTGTCATATCTCAGAATTTTCTTTGAAGGTTTTCTAATGAAGGCTTTCTGTATTGCAATAAGGTTCTGTACCTGATTAGGGACTTTTGCTTATCTGCCTCTGCAGACAGTGAGCAGTTAATGTAGTTATCTAATACTACGTACCCTTAATTAGTCTTCTTATGTATGGAATTAGTGTTATCATTGCGCTGATTATTCATCCCTCCTTCTTTCTAATAACTGTGTGAGTGCTTTTACAAAAGGGTGTGGGTAAATAATACATCTGGTACCTGCAATCTGACAGGCAATAGGTACATGTGGCCTTCAGAAATAGATGAACAATCTAAGGGCCTTTTCAAGAAAGGGTAAGAGTAGAGTTAAAATTAACTCGATCCTTTTCAAGAAAGAGTTAAAAGAGTTAATTTTAACCCTGCGAGTTAGAGAGAGTTAAAAATTTTAACTCCGCGTGGATTCACGAAAAGAGTTAAAATTAACTCTCTTTAACTCTGCCTTTTTCAAGAATCGGGTGCAGAGTTAAAAACCTGTGGAGTTAAATATAACTCTACCCTTTTCACGAAAGGGTTAAGTCTAACTCTGTCTAACTCTTTCGGAGCATTTTCTATTGAAATTTAACCCCAGGCAAAACCCGCAGGTTAAGCAGAGTTAAAATTAACTCTGTTCATGAAACCATGGGGTTAATTTTAAACCATGGGGTTAATTTTAACTCTGTCATTTTTAACTCCTTTTAACTCTACAGCTTTTAACCCTGCAGGGTTAAAGAGATTCAAAACACGACAGAGTTAAAATTAACTCTGCTTTCATGAAAGAGTTAATTTTAACTCTACTCTACTCCACTCTACTCTACTCTACCACTACCCTTTCTTGAAAAGGCCCTAAGTCATTCAGTGCGAAGGAATGTGATGTGGAAACTCTAAAGATTTAGTAATTTTAGCTAAGACATGATGTCATTATTACAATTATTTAGCGTAGGTTGCTAACAACTAAACTTTAAGTTCAATTTTCCACATAACGTTTTGGCATATATACTCGATCTGCAGCTGTTTAAGGTAGTGTTATCCTTTTGTGTAGTGCTTTTGTGGTGAACTTTTGAAACGCTATAGTTTTCGCAATTTTGGGAGTTGGAATGAGCTTTCTACATTGGTTAAAACTTAATTATCAGTACATTCACATGAGTTTACGAAACTTTACGAAACCAGCAAAACTAACAAAAAGTTAGCAATAATTTTCTGACGTAAAGGCTAAAATATGGACCAAAAACTTTTGAACAGGATTTCTCAAAGCTGCGATCGGACAAACGTTCTTTCTGTGCGATGATATGAAGGACAAAGGACATGCGGGCCATTTTTTTGGATTTGGCTCATCAGGTTTTAATGCTTCAGGATATCCGCCAAATGTGCAAGACTACTAAACACGTCAATGAACTGCATTTAATTTTGATCCACTAAAGAAAGTTAGCAAACATGTTCCGTTCCCTTTATTTTGTGGAATCGGGAAATAATCTCTGAGTACTAATCATTGTGCATGCTGATTTTCATCAGATTCAAAGAAGGTATTTTAATGTTAAGATGCGCAAACGCTGCAAAGGAGGCCACAAATAAATGACGTGGTCACGAAATATATTTCGTATACGCAAAAGTGTTCGCTTCGCACATATTATCGAGACGGGCATTTCTGAACATTGCAATTAGCATACGAAACATTTATGCAAATTAACTCAGCTCCAAATTACGTTTATGGGCTGAACAGGTGATTACAATCTACCTGTCCAGCAGTGCAGCAGGATTTTGCAGTTTGTGGATATGGTTTTCGTATTTACAGTTTTTGCGTTTGAATTAGCGGTTCTTGTGGCCCAAGGTGTGTAAGCAAGTCCTTACAATACATTATGTTGACATTACTAGCGTTAATGGTTTGTGGTTAATGTTTGTTAATTTTGGGATAACCTTTCTAGAGAAACTATCCAAAAATCATTCCATTTTTGTGAATATCCCAACCCCATTTTTTATAATCGATTTTGACATTGAATCTTGTAAAATTTTTGATCAGTTTTTTGCTGAAATTGCATTATTTCGCAGAATTGCCATTTCGTCAACCACAGCAGCTTCGGCTGCAATTTTTTGCAATTTCAGTCTTGGTTTTTCAGGCCACGCCGAAAGTCCGCCCATCACAGAAGAATCGGAAAGTCTAAAAATTCAGGCGGAAGAATGGATCTCCGGGAATCCGGGTGGACTTCAAGTGGTGGAGACAAATCAGGCCTCCCTGATTCCAACTGATGGCAATCCTACTCTATTCGAATACCAGTAATTTTGATAATTTCATTTTCAGTCCCATTAGTTTTGGTGTTTTGTGGAATGCGGCAGGCTACTACATCCGTGCGCACCTGGTTCCGATTTCATCATTAGTCACAAGTTCACAAGCCACAACTTGAGCTTGTGACTTGTGGCCACAAGTTGCCCAAAATTGGGTTTCATCAAAATTTGCAGACAACTTGTGGCCACAAGTCACAAGCCACAAGTAAATGACAGGCAAGCAGCACACTGAAATGACGTCAGAGCTCACAAGTTTGGGAAAGTACTTGTGGGAAAAGAAGATGCCAAAATAGAAGCAATTTGAAACCAAGGAACTACAACAAACAAAAAACAATAATTCAAGAATTATGCAGCGAACGGAAGACTTTTCGAAAGTTAAATTGCTCAATAATTAAATAATCAATAGAAAATAAAGAAATGGATACAAGAAAAGTAAATTAAGTAAAGAATTACCACACTTAGATACACGAATAAATAAGCGTAAATAATCAGTTTAGTACATTGAAAAAGCTTCAAATTTATACCAAAATTTGGCGCTGCAAATTTCAGTAAAATTTAGGCCATTTCATTTGTTAATTGTTCCGATTTCGAGAAAGTGTCGTCTTCCTTCAGAAAACGAGTAAATACATTTAATATCAACTTTTTATTATTTAAAATTTGAGTGTCACAAGTGATACTTTGACTTGTGGTATTTTTCAGCTGTTTGCAGGGACTTGTGAACTTGTGTCTTGTGGCTTGTGGCTTGATGAAACCGAAACTGGAAAATCAACTGGTGGGCAACTTGTCACAAGCAGGGACTTTGCTTGTGACTTGTGGCTTGTTACTAATCGTTGATGAAACCGAAATTGCTTGTAGCTTGTAAACTTGTGAACTTGTGACTAATGATGAAATAGGCCCCAGTGAGTTCATTGGACAGCGTTGAAATAAAATTGGTTCAATAATCGACTCGAATAGACGAGAATTGACGGGGCCCATGCATCGAAAACGACAAAATGAGACGTGGATTATGTGAGACCAAACTAAATTATCAATCGAGGAGAACAAAAAATTCTATTTTCTGGTGGGATTAGATTGACTGGAACTCAGAACAATCTTTCGTCTACTGTACGCACGCTTTTCTTACTGAGCTTCTGAGTAGTGTTGTTGTCCGGCCGATCTTTTGGTCTGCCGCCGACGCTCGCCCGAGTACATAATAGCTAAGAGTGTGACGTGACAGGTCTGTCAGCCTTAACCGCTGTTTCATTAATATTCTGCTGTAGGAGCCTAACTAATCACGAATTCATGCTTTAAATTATTTCTGATGGCGAGAAACTGTACATTCTTGAATGTGCTGAAGCTGAAACTGAAACTCTGCCTGAAGCTAACCAAGCTGAAACTGAAATTATTTTGTGTTCATGACTGAAACTGGTATTGTTTTCGTTTACTGACTGAAGCTTAAAACTGAAACTGCAACTAAAGTCGTTTAGTGAAACAACACTCGTCAGCCTGTAGACATCTTCTGCACAATAACGACTGACCCCCTACAACTGAGTACCCAGTACACAATTTCAAGTTTTAATTTTCAGGACTCCTACATTCCAGTTGGTGCTTGGCCTGAAGCAGCCGCTGAAACCGGATTGGTCCAAAGAACAGCTGCAGGAAAATCTGGAATTCGTTGCTCTGGACAAATTGCCGATTCCCGACTTTCTGACGCCTTCCTATTGGTCGATTACGCCCAGTTTCCCTGCGTCTTCCTTCATTGGCGGCGTTGTTGTAAGTGCTTCTCATAGTGCAGTTGCTGTAAGAGCTGTACTTTTACTGCACAGCATAAATTAATGTGCGCAAATTTGGTGTGCGGTGTGCGACATGCGTATAGACGTTAATGTAGGTAGGTTAGGTTCGAACTTTCCTAGGTTCGATCGAACCCCCGCTGCGACAAGGCTTTCACAAATCCCCTTGAGCAAGGGAGTAAGCACATGTTCGCCGTGGGCTCCACCCAACCCAGCTGTCTATCCTTAACCGGTCGGTAAATGGGTACCACTGCGGTGGGAAGGTAACAAGAGTCTGTGTTCTGGCGTAAAGCCTGATGAAGGGCAGGCCCATCTTCCACAGATGTAGTTAATATTTGAGTTGTCTTGGCTTCGGGCTGAGAATCCGGGATAAGCACCGGCACCCTATAGCCTTCTGTAGTTTGGAGTTCTCTCCAGGGGCCAGTTTCATAAAATTTCTCGAGTTCTCAAGTTGCAAGTTGCAAGCCTCGAGTGCGGATCTCAAGTATGTAGTTCATAAACATTTTCCGCATTCATAAATTCATAAATAAACATTCCTAAACATAGGTAACAACTAACAGGAGTCTGTGTTCTGGCGTAATGCCTGATGAAGGGCTGGCCCCCCTTCCACAGATGTAGTCAACAGAGTTGTGGCTCCTGGCTTCGGGCTGTGAATCCTGAGATAAGCACCGGCATCTTATAACCATTCTGTAGGTTTGAGTTCTCTCCAGGGGTCACTTTACCTTTACCTCTTTTAATGTAGCGACATATTGGCGAAGCCACATAATTTCAGTTTCAATTATCCTAAGATGGGGATTAACTGGTGATTTTTTATTTCAGAAATTCTTTCACTTTCCTTTATTTTTCCCGGTCCCAATAATAGAATGATAACAATTTTTTTGCCTGTAAAAGTCCTAATTCTTTATTATTCTAGGTATCCGAATGGGACGGTCGGACCCTGAAGTTGGCGATCCAGACAGAATCAACAGGAATTTTCGGGGAACGCTTGGACCTGATCCCACCTGCAGATGCCCCCAGATCTGAGGGATCCTACTTCCATGTTCAGAAATCGTTCCCTGTTCAAGTGGTCTTCACTGCGCCTTTTATGGAACCCTGAGACGAATCCCAAATATTAGTGTGTAAAATGTCTGCATTTTACGGTACTATTGTTTTCCAAGAATAAAAATAGTCAATTTTAGCCAAAGATTCGAACAAAGTATCTTACATCTTATCAAAAATCTCATCTTAATATCTATCTTTGTCAAGCATTGCATTTTTGAATTTAGTGAAAAATTAAATTTGTGGACAGGTGTCTGTTTAACTTTTTATTGTCCAGCTTTCTAAATTGAATATAGTACTTTAACTTGTAAAATGTAGAGTATACTCTCGGATAAAATTGCTCATAGATTCGGTTGAGTATTCTCGTCCGGGACGTACACGTACTAGGGCACGACACACATTCCTAAGACATCTTGTTCTTGTTTTGGCCCGAATTGTTCCAGCCCTTCAGATTGTAGGAAGGAAAGGGAGTAGAAAATTTTTCCAAAAATTCGCAATTTTTTGAAGCCTACCTCTTCTAAGTGACCTAAGCTTATCCTTGCAGCAGCATTTCTAGCCTTAGGAGGATCTTTCGCATCCGTTACCCCCTTTCGTCTTCATTTTAACTACATTTCTAATAACGAATTGGTGACTCACTAAATCTTTGGACCAATTCCTCATTGTAACACAAGCAAGGCTAGTTAACTAACTAGTTACTGAACTATATACCAGCATTCTCAAAAGATCAAATTTTCCAATTCTAACGGATCGATAGGGATTGGATTTCGAAATATCGGTTTTCAGAAAATTGGTGGATAGCTCAATCGGTAGAGCGTCATTGGACTAAATCGAACGTTGTGAATTCAATCCCCACCTCAGGCCATACTTTTTCGCATCTCAAAGGACCTACAGCGACACCGTTTATTTGTCGTACTCTGTACAAAAAGAAGGTTAACTACAAACTCATACTAACTACGAATTGATTCAAGATGATAAAGAGTTTCTTTCAATTTTTATTCCGCTGTGGCGGATTGTATGCCGCGGTGTAATCCTATGTAATGCATGTATGCTGTTGCAATTCTCTGCTGCCTCCCCTCTGTAAACCAGTGAAAACTACAGGTTTCACTTGTCCTGAATACTGGTCCGACTTGTAACCAATTCTACCAAGGTATGTCCAGTAAAAACTACCACCGATGGCCTGTAGAAATTACAAGACTTAACCTGTATTTTCTACAAAAGCTTTTGTACTTATCATCTACAAAAATGATTCCTGTAGTTTCTACTGGAACATTTCTAAGAGTGTACAGCGAGGGCGTGCAGGCTGCTAATGAGTCATGTAGTCAGTCAAAAGGGCAAACATTTCGGTTTGCTTCTGTTCCAAAACCCATCTGCACTATTAGGCTTGGAACGTCGAAAGAGGTTGCGCTCCTCTGCCTCATTCATGCGCAATTAATAGAAGGCCAGAGGAACCTGACGGTGCAACATTGAAAAAGGATACATACATTCTATATGCCTATTCAAAAACGTGTCACTACAGTTTGGGAACGAATTTAAACTTAAGCTTGATTCGATTGTGCCTGGGTGGCTCAGTCGGTAGAGCGTTGGCCTAGATAGCCAAAGGTTGTGCGTTCGTTCCCCACCTCAGGCCCGAATTTTTCGGGTCTGTGGTGCTGTAGTGACATCCTTCTTTCTTTCATTTATAATCTTGTATTACTCCTCCAGCGGTCCGCTGTGTGGTCGGCATTTAGGCAACAAAGCGAGAGTTATAAATATAGCCATACATGGGCAATGGATGCGACCGTGGCCTATACAGCCAACGAAAATTTTGCGCGGGGGGTCAGAATATTTTCAATCAAGAGGGGGTCCACCATGAAAAATTTTATGGTCAGGGATTCTGCTCATTTTCACACAAAATTTTGTTACATATGTCCTGCACATCGAGTTTAAATTTTGAGTAGTTTTGTTCTGTACGTAACGAGTAACCGTCTATTAATTGCATGCAATTTGAAAATGGGTGAAGACGAGATGCCGCAGTAAATAAAGGCACTTTCCACTTGAACGTCTTTGAGAATGGGGCTTCGTTCGGCTGTATATTTGATGACTGATGCAAACAAAGAATTTAGGGTGGCTTTTAATGGGGAAAGTTTACTGCATGGCTTTATTTAGTAATTCTAGGGAGTAGCACCGACGCTGGAAAGCCGTGGCCTCAAAAATCATTTAATCTGAATTTGGCGCATTTGCGGGCAAGAAGAAAAAATGTTTGAGAGCTTTCGATTGATTTAACAATAAATTTTAATTTAAACTTTCAATTTAAAATTTAACATATTCCGAAAAATTTGAAAAATCGCTATTTTTGAGATTATGGTTGTCAGACCCTAATATTTTACCCCAGCGACCAATTCGGTGTACTAACCTACACCATTACTCTGTACCCAAACTTGACCTAAAGTCATCAATAATGGTGCGCAAATAGATAGGCTAACATTTTATTGCTCTGTGTTGCCATAGCTCTATGTTATTTGCCAAAAAACGGGAATTTGTGAGAATGAGCAAAATAGGAGATGGTCGAAAAATCGGCCAAAAATGGACCCCCCCCCCCCCCATAAACCTGTTTATTATAATTTTGCATACCTGGATTTTGCCTGCTTTTCTCAGCTTTGTCAAGAGATTACTTTAGCTAGAAAGCAGAAATCGGGACAACTATGTAGAAACACTGTCGGGGTATTTTTGTGCAAAACACCACCGTAAGTAGTATATGTAAGTTTATAGAGACATTAGAAACCCCAGAACCTTCGGAACCCAGAGATTCCGGAACCCATACACTCCCAGGAAAAACTTAAAATTAGGCAGTTGCGAATTAAATCTCTTCAAAAAAGTTAAGAGCCCCCAAGAACAGGGTTGGGCGAGACCAAAACTTCACCGACACCGAGAAGTGTTGTAGCTCAACACTTTTATAAAGCAATCTATTAATGTTGCCTGCTGAGGGCCTTTTCGCGCAGCGAGTTAAACAAGTTAAAAGAGTTAAAATTAAGTCGATCCTTTTCGCGCAAAGGGTTAAACGACTTAAACAGTTCATTTTAGCTCGCTAGCAGGGTTAATTGAGTTAAAAAATTTTTAACTCTACTCTTTTAACTCGCGCGCGAAAAGGTCCTGAGTATCAGAAACTGAACCTTTTTGGTTTTTGAGCGAGTTTAGAAATTTTGTTGAAAGAATTGGAAAAAATATTTAAAAGTGCATAAAAGCCAACCACAAACTCCTAGCATCAAATGAACGCGTTGCTCTGCGCGAGGGTTCCCACAGTATTGACCCCGCACGGGGACGCGTTGCTCTGCGCGAGGGTTCCAACTGTGCTGAACTGCCGACCCCCGCGCAGGGACGCGTTGCTCTGCGCTAGGGTTCCAACAGTGCTGAACTGCTGAACCCCGCGCAGGGACGCGTTGCTCTGCGCGAGGGTTCCAACAGTGCCGACCCCCGCGCAGGGACGCGTTGCTCTACGCGAGGGTTCCAACAGCGTTGTCCCCGCGCAGGGACGCGTTGCTCTGCGCGAGGACTCCAAAAATGCTGAAGATCTTCTGCGCAGCGCTTCGCGCTGCGCGGGGGTCAAAAATTTTGCTGCGCACTGCGCGGGGGTTTCGGACTCTGGCCTATACATGTATAGGCCCAGTATAGGCATTGCGCATGTGTGAATATAGCTGTTGAGGACGAAGCAAAGGTACTATACCTGGCAACGGTTCTACAATTTAGAGTGAGAGATAGAGAACAACGTTTAAGTGTCAGGACCCGTGTCACTTCATACTTGCAGAATTGAATTCCTTTAATACCCATGTAAGAAGTGAAAGTCTAATCATCTTAAAATTCGGAATTTTAATTCTACGCGTTTGCTTTCCTCTAAAGGGAAGATCCATGAGGCTTACCTGGAGAGGAATCCTTGTTAGAGTGAGTATGTTAAGGGATTACTCTAACTAATATGGCTACTGGTGGTCTTAGCCTATCTTTTCAGCAGTCGTGGGTTGTTTGGAATGTGTTTTAAATTTGCCGCACCTCGAATTGCGATTTGAATAGGTCTGTGTGGGCATGAATATTTTCTTTAAATTTGAATGTATTCGCAGAGTGCATGAAATTTAGCAGCAGATTGCCCATTCATTGAAAACAAAATTATTTCGGTACCGCCTACTCACCACATTTCATGTACTTCTTTGAAATTTCGCTTTAACGATCTGGTCCCATTTACCAGATTTTGTTGGGCTAGATTTGCATCTAATGAAAGTAAAATACATAAACAACCGTCTTTGAGTTCCTAACCATGTTAGCAGAGCTTTAAGGGTGCATGGAAAAATTCCGTAAAAATTTGAAAATTTAGCTTCGAGATTTTACAAGGAAGAACTCCACATGAAAAAAGGCCCCAACATTCCACTATGCATACAAACCACAATTAAACGCTTAACACACATAGAAGATAGCACTCACTCTGGAAAATACATGCCGTTGTGAAATGACGATCAAATTCACTTTTCATACAAGAATAAACGACGACAATAATTTCGACTCCACAAGAGTAAGCAGCTAATAGCATAAGATCAAAAATAATTTGGACAGAGATCAAAAATTCCTAGCTAACCTATATTCTAAATGCTAACTGCACAAGAGAATACTGAACAAAAACAGCATCAACAATACCAAATAAATGCTAATTAACGGTCTCGGTATTGTATCACACGTGTCAATGTAATGAAAAAATCGGTGCAACATTTTGCAGATACCAAATACTAATAAAAGTGAGGTTTATTCCCACTTTCCATGCCATCTATAGGAATTCGAAATATATATATATATATATATATATATATATATATATATATATATATATATATATATATATATCATAATTATATATATATATATATATATATATATTATATATATTATATATATATGTGTGTGTGTGTGTGTATATATATATATATATATAAATGCTTGTATGCTTCGAGGATCCGCCTGCTAGCCCGAGTTTACTTCAGTTGATTGATGTAACCTTGCTCGTACAAGATTGGCTACAAAGGATACGAAATTTGCCCAGTTGAAAGTTTTCAGGGGATAAATTATCACAAACCTTTCCGTTAAATCTGGAAATTCCAGTTTGCATTCCTGAAAGAGACGGATTGCTAATCTACTCATGAACAAGTTTAATAATTGCTGTCTATCAGTTTTACTCAATCAACCAATCAGCCAAAATTAAAAAGATAATAATTATACAACATAATTATACAATTATTTATTTCTAGAATTAGATATTTTCCAAAATTACCTGTACACTTTCAATTGCTTTGAAGCTTTGTGGCTAGGTAGCTTTTGTAGCTTTGAATTAAACTGTAGCGAGCCATGCTAAGCTGGTTTAAACAGCTAAGGTACCCTGGTATTGGTTTTTATTATTGACTTATTTTATTTTGACATACATATTTTCAGCTATGTTCCAGCTCCAGTTCTAGTTCTAGTTCCAGCTATTAATTCATAATTAATTCGCAAAATTCCTAATTCACGAAATAGCTTCATGAAATAAATTTAGAGGAGAGGTAGTAGCGTCTTCCGGTTACTGCCTATTACATCAGTACATGACGGATAAGACAGTTGACATGCTCTGTGCTGACGTTCTCACAGTTCATGCTCTATTCGCTAACGGCTGACATTACATACGTGTACACCTAGTGAATCGTACAAATTTGCTCGGTATGTAAAATAGTACATAACCCGTACGTCTTTGGATCACTTCGTTTTTGTTCTCCTTTTTCGACAAACACTTGAGCTGGATATGGATGTCGGCTAAATGGTTTACTAAAATTTTCCTTGGCTGAGCTATAGATTACTGTTTTAATTAGTAGATGTCCCAATGGATTTCTTAGAGATGTTTTGGGTAAAATATGGATTACCAACTAGTGATAAGGATTATTCGGAAATTGGGTGTGTCGGCTTCACAAGAAGGAGGTCTTTGAAGGATTTGAAGGACCCTACTGGAGTCTGCCCCGAGATGTTTTATGGCCAATGGAATAAAATGAATCCAATGAACTTTGAAAACTTTACATTTCAACCTTTTGAACTGCAGCGTGCTCAGTGTGCTTTGATGCAAACACGTAGCTCTGCCAGAATTCGAACCACGGACCCTCCGTTCTGCAAGCGAGAATGCTTGCCACTACGCCATAGAGCCATGATGGAAAGGGACATAATCTCCGCCCTATTAATGCTGTTCTCTCTGATCTCTCGTAGCCATGCATTTCACGGTTTTAGTTTCTGCGCACAGGATGGTCCCTTTATTTCTCCAATAAGACATTATTTGAAACTGTTAGCAAAGCTGAGGGTACTGTAAAGAATTGGCTCCGCCGGGAATCGAACACGGACCTCCCGCACTGTAGTCAGGCGCAGAGTTGGAAGGTGGACGCGGGTACCCGCGGGTCCAGTGGACATGGACAGAAGGCTTGTCCACGTGGACAAACGTGGACAAATGTGGACAAAATTTTATCAAAAACGTTAAAATTCAACCTAGCTTTATATAATCGTATTTATATTGGCTATTTTGAGTTTACCATTGTTATGTTTTGCTTCCTTAGCTCAGTCGGCAGAGCTTTTGCCTAATGCGCAAAATGTCGTGTGTTCGAGTCCCAACGGAGGTCCGAATTTTTCGGAGCTTCGGTGGTACATGACTTTCTTCTTCTTTCTCATTTATTGTGCTGGCATTATTTTATTTGACTTTTAGCATTGACGAGCCCATTTCATTTTAAATCGCTTTAATACTGTACACCTGCACCTGCAGGCGTTGGTGTGATACTATATTACTTGATGTTTGCTGGAAAAAGGAACCATAATGAACATATTTTATTTCACAATAATTACAATGCTTAAGGTGCTAAGGTTCGGGTTCGCGTGATTTTGGGCTTTTCAACAGCGCAATTGTCGTTGAAATTTATTCACACTTGCTAAAATTGCCATAACTTCCACTGCGGCCACCTTACCGGCCAAACATATAGTCATTCGAATCCTCTCACTAAGACCTACAACTTTGCTCTTGAGAATATTTTTCGTTACAATTTTTCTTACAATTTAAGAGATAACAGCGAAAATTGAATTTCGAGTTCCAAAACTGGGCATTTTTCGAAACATTATATTGCAAGATTTTGACAGCTTCAACAGGTCTGGTCCGTCGATCAAGTATTGGCCATATTTATGTCCAATGGGGAGCTCTCTGCGGCATCTCTCTCTCTCTACAGCACAGCAACGAAAATGTGAAATTTTGAAAATCGCAACCAGATTGTTTTGAACACAGATTACTCTCAACTCATACAATCAATTAAAGAACCGCTTTGCACGCGCATTTTGAGACAATTACTGATGGCTAATTTTCATGGTTTCGCGTTTTGTTATTCTGTTCAAGAGAAATAAGCGTCCAAACTTAAAAAATTTTGATGAAAATCAGACAAAATTTACATTTTTCTCAAAATCTTGAGCTTACTTAATCATTAAACGATTTCAGTAAAAATAACCCTCGGGAAGACGTTTCTTTTGAAGCCTGAACTGTGTAGCTTTTCTTAACCTTTGCCACACTAATGCTGGCACAGAAATCCATAATCAAAAATTGTTTTCTTGTTAACGTGGTTGTTTTGTAACAAAAATTGTTTAAAATGTATTGATATTTAAATAACAAGAATTAAAAGTTTGAAAGCCAATTTTATTACAGAGATTTTTCTTTTCTTATTGCAGGAGAAGAATGGGGGAAATTTCAATTGACACCTGCCACTCAGCTCAAAGAACCTCTCATGAACGTTTACTGAAAAGAGAACTTTTGTGTTTTTATTGTTTTTCGCACTTTTTAAAAGTACAAAAAATTTAAAACACTAAATTTTTAGCTGAAGAAGCAAATTCTTATTCATTTTAGTGAAGTTTTAAGTTTTACACCTTCAATGATTTCATCCATGTGTATTTTACTTCTGTTTTATTTCGACTCAACGTTGCCAATACCAGCCTTTGTTAGAGCAATTATTAACCATTATATTTTTAAATTCCATTATATATACTCATAAATTTAGACATGTGTATTGGCTTCTAATGTACATTTTTTATCTCTACCAATTTTGCGTGTATATAATATCTTCTTACTTTGGATAGTAAAGACTTTCTGACTTGATTTTTCCGAATTTTTGAAAATTCTCAACGTCTGGAAGGTCCCACTCCCCAGATCTCCCACACTGAACATTTTCGGAAAACTTTGATGTTCAATCTTGACGTTCAGTAATTTGGCAGAAATATCATTCTGTGCGAATATTTGTTGTTTTTTCTCATGAACAGTACTTCAATGTACTACATATTAAATGCTACAAAACCCTATGAAAACGTGTTTATACTGCAAAAAAGTAAATTTCCAGAGAAAACACGAACTTAAAAAACACTAAAAAGCAAAAGTGTAAACTTAAACAATCCTGGCTCTAGCATAGAATTGAAACTAGGACTACTAAAAGCAAATTTGTTTTGAAACGCGGGCACTGGTGGACAAAATTTAGAAACGTGGACATGCGGGCATGTGCGGGCGGACGTGGACAAGAGCTGAGTGGACAAACGTGGACATGGATACTGAAAATCTTGTCCACTTCCAACTCTGGTCAGGCGTGCAACCACTATACCACGGAGCCAGGAGAGAAGAGCACATAACATCTATATCATTGGTGCCCCCTGTACAGTACATACATACGATAACGTAGAAATTTCGTAACGGCAAGCAAAAAAGGTAGACCAGTCAGCGATTTTTACCACAAATTGCACGTGCAAATTTTAACGATTTCAAAAAAACTAAATAAATATTGCCAAAAATCGGTTAAATCGCTATTTTTTGGCAAAAAAACTGTAAAAACTCAAAAATTTTGCTAATTTTTGGGCAGAGCTCCTTATAATTTTGGAATTTTTTAATGGAAGGCTCTTCGTCGAAGTCGGCATAGACCACCAAAATCAGACCCCGTGTTGATGTACATATACGTACAAGTATATACATGTATGTAGGTATGTAGAATATGATACAGGATATATGTAGAATAGGCTTAGTCTGACTTGGGCCACATCTGAATTGGGCCACAAATTTGATTGGCTGAAATTAACACACGCTCTGGCCAATCAAACTCTGGTGCATGTGTCTAGTAGACACCGCCTACTTGAATGAACGCGTAATGGGATAAAACGACTTATATAAGACGACAAATTTTGGAAACTATACAAAATTAGAAAGTATTGAAATTTTACAAACTGTACAAAATAGAACAAATGCCAATATTTATTACGTAGACTGCTTTGCCTCCGAAAAATAAAACTAATATTGGAACTGAATTGACGTAGTAGGCAATTGCAAATGAAATTAATTTGCGCCATAATTTGGACTCTTTGTCTGCTTTGAGTCATTTGACTTCAGGAATTATTGAAAATTAGTTTGGATTTGTGTTTTCGTGAATTTTGAATAATTTTAAATAATGAAACCGTTTTGCAATTTATGTTTTTATTTAAAATTGTTGATTTAATTTGACACTGAATGTGAAAGATGATTATTGAAAATTTGTTGTCTAATTAGTTAATTTTGAGATAATACTTTAAACATTTTTACCAATTTTTATAACTGTTATTTTTGTGTTCACGTTTATGAAACATAAGCA
Source organism: Trissonchulus latispiculum (assembly GCA_030248195.1). Classification (NCBI taxonomy): domain Eukaryota; kingdom Metazoa; phylum Nematoda; class Enoplea; order Enoplida; family Ironidae; genus Trissonchulus; species Trissonchulus latispiculum. The sequence goes on from JASAND010014409.1 coordinate 45,713, forward strand.
TTTTCATAACTGTTTCATTTCCTAGAAAAATAAAATTTTGCATCAGCGCTACAGTATGACTTTTATCTGACGTGTTTGAAAGAAGTGGAGTTTAGTAATTTGAATGACAGACTTAGACTTCAATACAGCCAATAGAATTTTGTGGCCCAGTTCAGATGTGGCCCAGGTCAGAATAAACCAGAATAGTCACTAGCAGTATGCTCAAATATATCCAAGTAAATTCAAATAAACAGATTACATATTTCCAAAATAGGATAGTTGGAATACTTTTCTTATGCAATCGTTTCTGACACAATCTATGCAGATTAAGACTAAGGGCCTTTTCATGAAAGCGTAGAGTAGAGTAGAGTTGCGTTAAAATAAACTGCTTTAACTCGTTTTAACTCCACTCAAGCTTGAGTTTCCCTCTTTTAACTCTTCATGAAAAGGGTCGAGCTAACCTTAACTCTACTCTACTCTTTCTTGAAAAGGCCCTAAGACTGAGAAGAAGGCAGATCAACCTGTAGTTTCATGGATTCAGTGCTTATCTACAGTGCGTACTCGTTATTACTCCCATTAAAAATAGAGGGCTACATTGCTTTAAACTTATCTGCGGTTTAAGCTTCAGTTAATTTTTTGCTGATAGACTGAAAGCATAGCGTATAACTATTTTTATGCTGTGACCATACATGTGCTTGGGGCGGTTCACCCCCTCCCCCCCAAGAATCCGATTTTTCCGGTAAAAACCGAATCTGGTTCTTCCAGCTGCTTCGCGATCACCCTCCTCAGAATATTGCCTCCTGCACATGTTTGGCTGTGACCCTGCCATTTGTGTCACTGACAGGCAGGTTTGCGCTTTACACCTATTTCTAGACAAAACTAGCGGATTCCGTTTCTGTGTACGGAATTTATTGGCTAGAAATGTTTGAAGCTATCCGAAACCTGATTTAACGATGCTGCAAAATGGCGGCCCTGCAAATAACTTGGACGAATATCTTTGGGTTATACGAAGGCTTGCAATTGTTTTTATTGTTACGACATCAATGCTTATCCTAACAGCTCCTGTTGAGATTACTCTTCCCAACGGCGTGTTTGTGGTTCAGACATTCGTCATTTTTCGGCGACCTAGAAATTCGTCACTGTTACGTAATTTGTCCAAATTACACGCAGTGAACACCAGCTCTAGCATAAATTTTAGCAATTTTACGAGTTCTACAAATTTTACGGATTTCACTCAACTAACGAATTCTGAAATCGACCCCTCGTTGGTCGAATGGACAACTGCTCAATTACAAGCGACCATATCATCATCATCATCATCATCATCATCATCATCATCTGCACGCTCAGCTCCGACAACGTTCTGAGGATCAGCCCATCTCGAATACAACGAACATTCTTTCTTTTCTTCTTCTTCCTCCATCGTTTTCTGAGAAATCCGCTACCTCAGAACCGATAACGACCGTATTAGTCTGTACATTGTACTCAGATTGTCTTAACTAGTGATGACATTTAACGGTTAAAAATACTGGGGGTGGTGTGGGGAGGTTTAGATTGTTGATGTATTTAGAAAATAATTCGATTTTATTAAATTATTTAATTTTTATATATCGATATTGTTCATCAACTAGATTACTTTATTGACAGTTTTTGGTGAATCTAAGACAGTACGAATAACAGGACCTTTTAATTTATTTAACGGACAACAGAACTGCAGCAGAAGTGCTGTCAATCCTGCAGCGACTTACAACCACTTTCTACTGGAATTGCGCCCAATGGCTAGAGCGCCTGGCCTAACAAGAGCAGTTCGTAAGCAGCCTCGCCGGTATTGATGTTACACACACTCGTACCAAGCAAACCCTAAATGAGCGATAAAAGAACTACGAATAACATCAGTAGTTAAAACCCGGAGTTGAATAATAATGGACAGAAATGACTCATGCATAAACACAGACAAGACAGATATAGAATGCGCGCAATTTATGTAAGACAGAATATATAGTCCGTGCGGCAAAACATACATAGGCACATACTTGCAGGTGATAGGTACACACGGGTGTGGAACCATTCTGTCTTGACAAGTGCTATGTTTACACCGGCGACCACCCGCAGCGGTATCAAATTCTCAACCGAATGCAACAAACAAGGGGAAACTGAAATGTCTGCAGACACAATATGTAAATTATAGTACGACCAAAAAATGTGTGTACAAACTTCGACCGTTTATAGCAGATTAACCTTTGGAGTAAACCCCAACAATGTATATATTTTTAGAATCCTCTGGAACCCGAGATTTCGAAAATCCGGAAAAATCCGGAATTCAATCTTTCATTCACGGAATATCTAAAATTTTTAGTTTTTCGCCAAATTTTTATCGCAATCAAAATTTCGTTTTCACGATCCAATAGAGCTGGTTCCGCTGCATATTTTTGCTCTTACAAGTTTTTCACGAAAATGCACCCAGTTTCCGGAATTCCGGGTTTTCAAAATTTCCGGATTTTAAAAATTTTCTCCAATGCCCACAAGATGGGTATCATTCGAAAGCTCTTATCGAACTGAACAACTTTTGTAATAGAATGAACTCTTGAAAATGCACACATTTCCCGGAATTCGAGAAAACCGGATTTTCCGGATTTTAAAAATTTTCTCCAATACCCCACAATATGGGTATCATTCGAAAGCTCTTGATGAGCTGAACAAATCTTGCAATAGAACCAATGTCTGAAAATGCACCAGATTCCCGAAATTCTCGAATTCCGGATTTCACTCTAGCTTGGAAGGTTTTAGCGAATTCCGAGAACTGGGATCATTTCTGCGAGTTGGTTCTATTACAAGATTTGTTCAGCTCATCAAGAGCTTTCGAATGATACCCATATTGTGGGGTATTGGTGAAGATTTTTAAAATCCGGAAAATCCGGTTTTCTCGAATTCCGGGAAATGTGTGCATTTTCAAGAGTTCATTCTATTACAAAAGTTGTTCAGCTCGATAAGAGCTTTCGAATGATACCCATCTTGTGGGTATTGGAGAAAATTTTTAAAATCCGGAAATTTTGAAAACCCGGAATTCCGGAAACTGGATGCATTTTCGTGAAAAACTTGTAAGAGCAAAAATATGCAGCGGAACCAGCTCTATTGGATCGTCAAAACAAAATTTTGATTGCGATAAAAATTTGGCGAAAAACTAAAAATTTTAGATTTTCCGTGAATGAAACCCGGAATTCCGGAATTTTTCGGATTTTCGAAATCTCGGGTTCCTAAGGATTCTAAAAATATATACATTGTTGGGGTTTACTCCAAAGGTTAATCTGCTATAAACGGTCGAAGTTTGTACACACATTTTTTGGTCGTACTATAGTATGCGGATGAAGAGAGACAAGTAAACAAACGTCTTCAACGTATCAACAATACAACCTTAATTGTAACATGGCTCAGTGTACCGAACCATGCTACAACCGCATGCGTACAATTAAATTGCACGCTCCACCGTGCAGTACAATGGTACATTACGGTAAGTTTTCGCTGCTGTCATGTCGGAGTATGCAGCGAGGCTGCTGACAGCCAGTAGAACTGACTGCAGTAATGAAAAATTTCTCCTCCTTATATACTTTCTGCCAACATAAATATACAAATTAGGGTGGATATGCTTTTGTGTATCCTACTTATACGTGTATCCTACTTACGCCTAATGTTTGATGTTTCCGCCTAGAGATAACAAAACTCAAAATCCTACTTACGCCTAAAGCTCAAAACTGAAATTCCTACTTACGCCTAAAATATTTCCTAAATAAAATAAACGAAAGCTCTACCGTAATCCACTTGTATGTTTTTACCGTGCAGACTATGTACTATGTCTATAATCTATATAACTAATGCGTGGAAATAAGAAATAATCTTTTGTCAGCTATGCATTTAACTTAAAACTAGAGAAATTGTACATGCATTCAAAGGCATACGGTCAAACGTGTATGCATTTATGGTCTCATTTTATAATTGGAGAATATAACACAGGGGCTGTTCAGTATAAGCTAAAGTTGTAAGTATAAGCATACTTAAAATCTTTCTGGATGAAGCATGCAATCAGCTGTTTCGAGTTATTCCATAAATTACTCTGATATAGACAATCTGGTTAACCAACTGTATGTTGATGATGCACCATAAAAATAAATAAACAGTGACGTTGCATTCAGGCTGCCGTTAATTAATGTTTAAAGAACGGCGACATTTAGTGGATTCCAGAAATCCGCTAAAATCGTTCTCTTGACATTGTAAGGCAGTGGGCAACCAGCAGCAGTGAAAACCGAGTCCTTGTATGTGAGACTAATCCAACTTAAAGTCAACCAGCCAAATTGCTATTTACTATTTCCTTCACAACGCTCGCTTATTAAGCATATACGAATATGTACAATCCATTCACCAGAGCAAACACTCTGAATCTCAAAGAATCCTATTCACTAATGAGCGACCTCTTTCCGTCGAATCTTACTCCAAACTGCTTTGTTTCCCCTTCTTCTTAATTAAGTCACCTCTGGCACTTCGCTATTAGTATCCTGAATTGCTCCACCTAAAGAGAGAATGAAGATTGACATCGCACAAAAACACTACAAAGTTATGAGAAATGGGTCTTTACTTAGTGAATAGATAGATAGACAATAGAGCAACAAATCCCTTACTGTTGGTAGGGTGAAGCAAAGGTGAAACCGCGTATAAGAACTAAACAAAGACTCAAAAATGAAGGCAGGTGAAGACAAGAAAAGGTGCTGTACCAGTCCATACCTTGCGACAACTCCCGCAGCTAAAAACACGGGCGATTGGTAATTGCAAGCAATCTCGGATATATATATATTTAAGGTAGATAAGAAAGAAAGAGATGAGAGATACATACCTTTCTGTTAACTCAGAGTACTTCGTGTCCATGCAGTGGAATAACTCCTTTGCCAGTGGCATCCTCATTTCATCGTGCAAAGTCGGCCAAAGCTTTGCAAGTCAAGTGTTTACAAGGGTCTAGTGTGCTTAAAGTCAAGTTTCAAGTGTGTTGCACTTCGCAAGTCATGGAGTGTTTCCTAACTACGAAACACTCCATGCCTTGCAAACTGCAGGTCGTGGTTTCTGCCACTCGCTTACACAATGCTGCCACGTAACCACGGCTCCAGAAGGCACTAAAGACTGACTCAGATTTTCTGTGATATTGAGTCAATTATCCCTGGCGTCGGCCGTAACTCTATCACAAACCTCGCAGAGAAGCTTCCTTTCTAAGGTCTCCATTTGAGCCACGGACGTTCCGAAAAGAGCAAGTAGTGATACCAAGACTAGCATTTTCCTAATTTTGCAGGAAGTCTACCACTGTATGAATATCTACTGGATCTTTAGCAGTCATTAAATAGTAGTTGGTCATGTTGATTAATAGAAACTGTGAAAATCTTTATCTGCCCTCAGCCGACGCAGCTGCAAATTATTCCATTTAACATAATCTAGCTTTAATTTTCAGTGTTTTGACCGAATTTTTGCAGAAATATTGAAAGGGAAACGAAAAGCCATACCAATAGCATGCGTATTTTCTTTACATGATAGAGTACAGTTGTACCAAGGGAACACAATGGTATCATTCACGGGATCGACTCAGAATTTCGAACGTTTAATTGTGTAGAGATTAGGTCGAGTAAATCTCTGGACAAACAATTTTAATCACAGAAATAAACCTGTAGAAAGTACGCTCTGAGAGCGTGACTCCCGACAAGCAGATTTCTGGAAATTTCGAAAATTGCAAGAGTTCGACAGAGTGTGCGCATGCCAAGGCCCCTAACGTCAGATTACCCTATTACCTACAGTAAAAAGGAGACGATCTAACTAAAAATACGAATTTACTTTATCAAAAGTACGAGTTTACTTTCAAATCTCAAAATTATACCAAAACACTGCACAAAAATAACAATTCGATAATAAACTTCAAAAGACCACAACAAAACAAAGGCACCAGAGCGAATTTTAAATACAACAGACAAACTTAACAAACCTGCCCAAAGACTCTCCGGCTAGACAAAAGGAAAAGAAAGAAATAGTCCCAAAATTAATGGGGCGTGAACGAATTTGAAAAGAGCCGCCCGCCTTGACAAGAGTACCACTTCAACTGACTAACGCGCGCCCAAATTTGAATCAAAAATGAGAATTAGCTAGTCCGGCAATGGACCGTACACAGAAGTAATAATTTAGTTTGACCGTTCGTGAATTTGGCAGTACATCTTTGAAATTCAAATGAAAATGACGAAAATATAAATTTATCGTGAAGTTTGCAGTACACTTTACAATTTCAGAAGAAAATAACTCTCGAACTGACTGAAATAATTCACAATTGTTTCAAAAATATTTCTTCGTTTTGACGTTGCATTGTTTCCTTGTGCAATAAACATTTGCTACAGCTCCGCCGGTCATTTGAGGTGTAAGCGTGAAAGAAATAGGTGGGCTGTATGTTGACTAACTGGAGACGCACGCTAAGGAACCCTTAATTCACCTGTCGTCAAGAGTAGTAGTTCCCGGTGGAAGGTACCCGTTGGGGTCAACCAACACTGGTATTTGTGCAACTGTGGTGCATCGCAGAATTAAAATGTTACTCGCTTACTGCAACTGTACATAAGGCTTGAGGTTGGATTATTGTAGTACGTCAACTTGTAGAGACGCGAATCAAGATTTCGTAAGACATGTCCCCAGCGCAAATCCTGTAGTTTTCTAATCTGGCCTAATCGATGACTTCGTTTAAGATCGCTTTATCTGATGAAACCCTTATGACTTAACAGTTTCCAAGTCAAAGCATAGGTTCCAGATGCAGTGTATCTGCGGCAGCTGAAGCTGTGACAAGCCAAACGGGCGTCCGTCGTTTTTATTCTCATTTTATCAGCACTAGAAATAATCTTTTTACCCCATCATATTGCACCATTGTGTTACTATCAATATCATTTGCATATAAGTCTAAGGTTATGAAGTTTTACCCGCACTCCTTAACCCTTTCCTTCGCACTATGATAGCCTAAATAACTTAATTGATCGTAATCTAGTAGCAATGTTTATGATTTTATTAAGTGTACATTTATACGCAGGTTCATGTATTCATGGCATTATCCAAGTCCCAACACAAACCACGAAGCAGTTCAGGTCAAACTGGTCTTTCCTTCACGGATGCAGCCATCATTGACGTAACGCGACGTGATCAGTGACGCTCCTGGCTCTACGTCTGTGTATCCGTGGATGAGCACCGGCAAACTCGGCGTTTGGGTGGGAGCCTCTTCCAAGAAAAACCTTTACCTTTACCTTATAAAAGCAGCAGGCAGTAAAGCTGTCATGTCAGCTGCACTGTAAAGCGAAAAACTCTTGCGCCCTATTTCTGAGTGTAGCCACACCCCAGGGGAATTTACCTAAAATGCCAAGGATTCGCATGACGGTTCTGGCATCCTCATAAAACAGCCCGGATACTTGCAATGACGTTTATTCAGTGTCAGCAATCACCGCATTCCCTAAAAATACCTAGATTCTGACCTGGCGAGAGGGCATAGCCCTAAGCAGATTACGGATTGGAGTAAGTAGATGGTAATTAAAAAGTTATTATAACTAGTTACAATAAAGACCATCATGCTTAACGCTATACACCATTTCTGATTTCAAATTTATGTTTTTCTATTTTTTTATATCATTCGTATGTATTTTATATCCTTCTGTTTTTACATTTAAACATTTGATGCAAACGAATCACTAACAGTTAAAAGCACTCCAAACATGACTACTTATTTTCCGATAGAGGCACCTGCGGCCATTTGTAATGTAGTGTAGCACAGCGGTTCTAGTGTTTTGCTATTTTTACCTATTCCACGATTTCGACATTTGACGATTTCATGGATATACATTTTGTGCGTAGCCAACACAATTTGTCGAAGAGGACGGGGTAAACTCCAACAACAATGTATATATTTTTAGAATCGTCAGAAACTCGAAATTTCGATAATCTAGAAAAATCCGGAATTCCGGATTTCATTTACGGAAAACCTAAAATTTTTATATTTTAAATTTCGATATTTTATATCTGACGGCAGCTTCAAAATTTTTATGTTTTTCTCTAAACGCCATTACACAGGATCAGATTTAACCCTTCACTCTTTTCCTGTTACCATTTTGCATATGTGGCAAGAGATACTGCTCCATAGTCATTTGGGACAAGTTCTTTGCCAAATAATGTCGTTGCCACATGTGTACATGGGGCAAAGATCTTTGGTCCTAGATGGAAATGATAAATATTTTTTCTTTGAGTTTTTCTTTTGTGTTTAAAAGGGGGATCTAGGGATAATTTTTTTGACCATCTTTAATTTCATTACTTTTGACGTAGTTTATTGTCCAATTAGGATATTTTAACGAGTTTATAAAATTTAAGACGGATCCCGTAAGGTCGTTGAGATAATTCACCTCAAAGCAGAGGTCAGCATGTGTCAGCATAGGCCTTTAAAAATTTGAATTAATTTTTGAAGTTAGCAAACCAGCGAAAATAGCTATGTTCTGCTGCTTTCCGTTACCAAAAAAGGAGTCATTAGGTTAGACTGCATATTATTTAAAATATACGTCAAAATTCTCGCCGAAGAAAGCTAACCTTTAGTACCCCACAATGGGTTAGTTCCTGCACGCTAAGTTAACTGGATGTAGGTGACAACTAATCTGTTAGCCTTAGCTTGCATAGTGCTTTTAATAGCTTTAAGCTAAGGCTAACAGACCAGTTGTCACCTACACCCAGTTAGCTTAGCGTGCAGGAACTAACCCATTGTGGGGGAATGAAGGTTAGCTTTCTGCGGCGAGAAGTTTGACGTATGCATTAAGCACTAACTAAAAATTCTATACCTATATTTCTATATAAACAATCAAGCTATCTTGCAATATTGCCTTTTTGAATTTCAACATTTTCGTTAAAGCTTTAGAAACTTTTTGGGGCATGAAATATGCTGATAATTATGTCAAGTACTCTTCTGCGCTCATACATTTCTGCTTTTCTGGATACTCAAACACCCAATTGTATAAAACAAAGAGAACCCAACCGAATTTTCCCATTTTTAAAGTGTGACATATTATATAACAATCGAAACCTCTCAGTGTAGGAATGAATTCTTGTCATAGAACTATGCCTCAGAAAAGTTTTTGTTTTAAGATAAGCTCTGTTAAATATTCCATTAAATTAGTGGATACAGTGCCCTAGCTTTCCATTAAACCGTTTAAAGCAGCTCCTGCATTTTCTATCTGCCTTGAAATGTGCAAAGTTGTTTTTATTTATAGTCTTTAAAGGTGTACAGCAAAATTTCGGAGCTTACACTAACTGAACAAACAGAAACTGCAAAGTTAATGGTTGTTTATTTGGCACCATCACAACAAAGTCTTATTTTCACACTTAATATTGCTGCTTTTAGCGGTCACAGTAAAACTTCAAAACAACTGTCCTGCGAAATTCACTTCAGTTAAAATGAAGGAAGTGCAGAAATACCATTTAAGCATTAAATAATGTACAATTTTAGGATTTTTTGAAGTTTTTCGCAAAAATTTCAAAAACTAAACCAGATACTTTCAAGAAGAACTGAAAAGCAGCAGCAGAGATGGCATCTGTTTAGAAAAAAATCACATGGCTTAAGGTTTGGCAAAGGACAAAGTCGACACTTTTATTGTATGATTGTGGAACTGCTCATAGACAAAACGTATGATAATGCACAGTGATAGACACAAGCAAAGTGACATGACAAAAGCAAAGTCTGTGGAATTCGATTTTGATGAATCTAGTTTCGGCTAAGCGCGAATTGGGACCTTGGAGGAGAAACTTCCAGAGATCGCCGGCATTGCTGAATGAATGCATAATAATTAATAATTAATAATCGCGTATGCAAAGCAGTTTCCAACGTAGGCAAGATCTCCAAATGTAGACTGTGGTTTCTGTGATTGTTATGACAGACGCACCAACCAGGATTCCCAACATTCCTGCATGGAGTCGTAAAATATCAGTAGGCTGTAAAACAAACACTGGCATAGATTAAACCATAAGTATATATAACAACCGACTTTAATTATGACCACTAAAGCATTCTTCATGCCGCTTGGTTGGATGTTACCTTAAAGCTCTACGTTTCACCGCCTTTTCTATCTCAAGAGCTTTACCTCTGTCAAAAACAAACAAAAATATTCTAACAGATGTGCCTCCAAGAACGCATCAGATGGAATGCTGCCTAAAAAACTTGAGTTGCAGAGACAACTAAGGGGGGTTCATTTTGGGTTATTTTTCTACTTTATCTGATTGCGCTGATTTTTACGTATTTTATTGTTCAAACAGTATATGCTAACGACTTTATAAAACTAAAGCAATAAGTCTTGTGATTGTTGAGTGACTTCACCTCATGGTTGAAGTCTCAAAGTGAGAAAAATTGTCATTTTTTCGCGTGCACCAAAAATGTCCCGACAAATGTTAATGAATCTAGACAAGTTATAAATCAAATTACTGCTAAATGACTACTGTGTCACTGTGAAACCAAAATTTTAATATAGGCTTTTAAAATTTTACTTAATTTTTGAAAATTTAACATTTGATACCAAGTAAAATTATAATTCTTAAAAAATTGATTTTAAATTTAAATTTAAGTTTATACTTAATAAATTTCAAAAGCCTAAACTAAAATTCTATTTCACAGTGACGCAGTTTAACATTTTAGCAGTTATTTGATGTATAAACGGTTCAGCTTCGTTAACGTTAGTCAGGAAATGCTGTATCTTTCATACAGCGAAAAATGTTTCTGCCACAAACTTTTTAACCAAACTTTTTCATTTTCCTATGTTTAACACATGTCAAGGTCACCTTTGAAGGGCTCTACAGAACGATAGAAGCAGTATTACACAAAACGCACTTGTCTTGTTTTGAGGACCCATGGGCACTACAAAATATGTGAAAATGAGCATAATCGGAGATGGTCGAAAAATTGGCAAAAACGTGACCCCCCTTAACTTATTGACACAAAAACTTAATGATTAGTCTCTCTATGATTAAAAATTAGAAAAACATCAATGTCTAAGTGTTCTCGACCCGTACGGCTTGATTTAGAAGTTCCCTTTGCCATTGCCCAGTCTACGTCCTGTCCAACTCTTCCTCTCAGTAGTCGTATCCAAATGAGACTACATCCTTTATTATAATAATTTTAAGTTCACCTAATTTTTTCATCAAATCTTAAAAATTTTAGTTCAAGTGTGTCAAATATCTCATCTTCTGTCAACAATGCGCATTTATCAGATAGGTACATATAATTGAAAAACCACAGAAACCAAATAAAATAACATGAAAGTCTACTTTTCCGCCCAGAGAAGTCGTTAACTTACAGAGTATTTTAGCTTTTCGTTGAAACAAATATAGTACCCATGTCTCATAAATACTGAAGCCACTGCTGCCTGCCTGAAACAAGTCATCTCGTAGCATACAAACTATTTAATATAGCACGGATATCCTGCCTGATAACGTCATACCGTTAGCCACGATAGCTACTTAACACTCAGGACGTGTCTATTATTTTAAATGAAGTATCGCAGAAAAAATCATGAACGGGTTTGTTTGGCGGGTGTAAATCTCTTTAGTCCTTACCTGTGTCCAAGTCGCTCGATAACCTGAAATCAAACAAATGTATGTAAAACAAATGCAAGCTTACCATTAATAGAATTTGTCGGCAAGTTCCGTTTAAATTACAACAGTTTTGCTTTTTTCAAATGAGCTTATTACATGGCGTGCTGCCGAGCTCACGTTTTATAAATTACATCAATAACACTATCACAGATTTTAGTACTCTTGCACAGCTCGTCATCTGGTTTAGTCAGGGCACCCTTGACTAGCAAAGCTTGCAGCAAAACCAACCAAAGGAAACCGTTTTCTTAACAAGTAAAAAGTCTTAAGTTATTTGATGGAAATATCGAATGATATAAAAATTTGAAATATTCCACTTTTTTTCTGAATTTCGTTACCAAAGTTGAACCCTTTAAACATTTTCAGCTGCATTTCTATATAAGGATGGCTTTTTTGCTTCATGAAACATTGAGAAATAATGCTGAATGTCTCCAAAGGGAGTCACCATCCAAAGTCACATTTGACTGCACAGATTCCCGCACCAACTAAAACATCAGGAGACCTTGGCCGCCATGTCTTGACGGTACATTTCACACTTGACTACTAGGGAAGAAGATTCATATGCAAGAAAAATAAGGTTTAATTAAATTTCCTCCTTTCTACATCCAAAAATCTAAAACAACGTTTCGGAATTCTAGTGAGAAAACATCTGGAATCGAACTAATTCGACTGTCCTGATAGACTTATGTACATGAATAAAAATTATTATAATAAGTAGCTGACAGAGCATAAAAAGTAAAGCTTATTCTACATATGTGTGGCAACTATTCGCAAATGCTGTTTATTTCAGTTTTAGTTCGGCAATTAAAATTTTAGAATACGAGTAAGCTTTTGAGAAAACCAATAAACTGACAGTTGTAGAGGAAAATTCAGTTAATTCAGTTACAATCAGGACTATCCAAAAAATATATTAGGTTATCCGAAAACGTTAGACTCTCCGAAGTTAAGGGGGGCTACTTGGGTAAAAAATCGACTGTCATGGATTTCGCTCAAATTGTGCTCATTGATATTCCTTAAGGCCCTACGCAATCCACTGAAATTTGAGATGATTTTGTCCATAAAATAATAATAATAATAATAATAGAATAAAAAAGTACAGTCATTCAAAGTTTCCAATTCCTATTGAAAATGGCCAAAATCGGAACTTCAAGATTTTCGCTTCTGATAACGATAACTTACCCAATCCAAATCCGCTCGAATCGTTCTATAGCTCATTTTGTAGCTAAATACAATATCTAAAACTTTTCGACGAGCTTTTTTCAAATTTCGATTTCTAACTTTTGCAATAATCGTTTGCGTGAGGCAACCCCAAAAATTTGTCAATATGTGGCATTTTTCGAAAATTTTCTAACTTTACAAATATCCACAATATCTACACCATTCGATAGCTTTTTCAATTCTACTAAACTTTTCTTCCTGGCACAAACGTGCATTTTGCAGGTACTTAAAGTTATCGGTCAAAAACCGCATCTTCACTATTTTCAATTTCTGTGTTTTTGGGGTTGTCTCCCAGAAAGGATTACTACTAAAGTTAGAAACCGTAATTTAAAAAAGCTCTTCGACAAGTTTTATATACTGCACTTACCTACAAAATGAGCCATAGAACGTTTCGAGCGGTTTTGATTTGTGTAAGTTATCGCTGTCAGAAGCGAAAAATCTAAAGTTCCTATTTTGGGACATTTTCAATAGGAGTTGGAAACTTATAATGACTGTAACTTTTCTATTCCCGGACAAAACCGTCTCAATTTCAATGGATTAAGTAGGGCCTTATGGAGTGTCAAAAGGCACAAGTTGAGCAAAATCCGTGAGAGTCGAATTTTTTACCCAAGTAGCCCACTTAATCTGAAAAACCCACATTCCCTTTTACCAGCACATATGGTTTGGGCGGATCCAGTCCACGTCATGATTGCTGAGTTGGACTAGTTGGACTCTAACTCTAGTTGAACTATACAAAGTCCTTAACCAATGCAATCCGCCTTTTCCGAATGCCTGTGCTAGAGTGGCGTCGCTCTACACGCCGCATCAGTCTCTCTTCGCAGACACACCATTAGTAAAGTTAATGGTTCGAAAAGAAATCAATCCATAATTTGAATTTTTCCATAGTTCCACTGATTAGTTTAGGTACTTGTTATTAGTAGCATCTTAAAATATGACTAAAAGAAATTCCAACTTAGAAATGCATTAAAAATTTTCACCTCCAACAAAAAGTTTTTAAAATCTCAGCACAAGCTGAATGAAATACGTAACTTAGACACCGAGACTCTAACATTCTTACATTATCCAACAAGGGGTATGTACTGTACTCAACATCGAAATAATCAAAGCTGCAATATATTGAAGACATATATTTTGTATTGGCAAACAATGCAGAACATACGAACATCATAACTGTAACTAATGGCACACGAAGTTTAAGGCCGTGCTCCCCTTACGTGCATATATCGTTGCAGAAAGTTCAGCTCAATTATTCTCGAATTTGTTTCAAACTTACAGAAAATACATCGGGTATGATGATAAATTTCTTTTAAAAACCCGACTTTAGACATAAGTCTCTAGCTCTTATCGTTTGTGAGCATTGAGCTTTTGAAAAATTTTCGTTCGAAAATTGGTTGGTTTTGACGCGATCTTGTTTAAAATTGGTTTTGTTGAATTTTAACCAGTATAGACCACAAACATCGGTAGATTTATATACAAATTAAAGAGCTTCGAAAGGTTCACAAATTGGATTAATTACAGCCATCTACATTAAATCAGTCTAAAGTTCTGGCCGAATGACTGATTAATAGTCAAACAGCGACCAAAATTCTTTGACCGAAGATTGCTCGACAACCAGTGGGTTTATATGAAAGATGTTTTTCACACCTCATCTTTGGACAATTTGCCTGGGTCGGTTTTTTTAATTTTCGCTCTATCAGCCTACAATCAAGAGCAATGAGTTTTCAAATGTTGATACAATGTGAAATTTTCAGAAAATAATCGGTTTCGGCATACTGAAACGATATTTTGACAAAATCAAAAAGCCGTCCTTGGCAAATTATTCCAAAAACACGTTGGATATGACCATTTTCCTCTTGCATAAAGATGTTTCTTAAAAGGTTTTGTAAAAATTGTGGCTACGTTTGGTTGTTTGGTAAGTACCAATACAACCCAGGTAGACATGTTTCAATAGCATTAAGCGACGAGGAAGATGTAGAGCTTCAAATTGATATGTAGCTCAGTTCCGAACTCTCAATATTGAGTAAGTTGTAGCATTACAAAGTGGACTGAATGTAAGGGAAGCGCGATCTTAACTGCAACTTGGACCAGAGGAAATTAAAGTTTCTGACGTTAAAACTGACTTAGAATGTGTGCACAAAATCAAATCGTATCTGCTGCAGTCGGTATAGTTTTTGGTTAATCGATCGGTTTGTAAGTTTCGTCTTAGCCATTATTCTAGCATAGTAGCCCAATGCTGAATGTAAAGAACTGCAATAAACAATACTGAAACAGAAATACCTGCATTCAGAAGGACAGTCACAAGAGCTTGTCCAGTTGTGAACATTGCTGTAAAATGCGTCAGTTTTAGTGACCATGCACTTAACTAGAATTTACAAACATTGTTGGTTAAAGTGCATCTAAGTGTAAGTTTGTTTTCGGTCATATACAGACATGCGCAGGTGGCGAAATTCGGTGGAGGGACGGAATCGGCGGCCTCCGTCCTCAGCATAACCAGACTTTCCGGTTTCTTGCGAATTTATTCTTCCTGATAATATGTTTTCATCTGAGTCCAATACCATAGCAAGTAACTGATCCAATGCAATGTTATATTTATGAATGAAATGGGTTAAGCGCCTGATATTATAAGATCGGAATAAGCTGATAGTTTTTACTCTCGTTGCAGTATGCCTGCTAAATTCTTATAGTACAAAGACCAAGTTTACTGTAGTCGAAGCTGGTGTGGCAGAATGGAAGAGTGGACGAAATGTTAGCGAAAGAAGGATCTTGACAGCTACAGACGGACTCCACGTGCCTCTGATAGCAATCTTTCATGCATGCCTATTCTCAAAAGTACAAAATCATTACGTATCACAAATTCATCAACTAGGTTAAACATTTGTAGAAGGGTAGTGTGCCAGCATGCGAAGATGCGTACGTATCAGTTCCTGCAGTTTGAGAATATTGTATACAAGGAAAAGTGCATCCATTAATCAAAGCAAGATGTCGTATACTCTTGCAGCATAATTTTATATAGTTGTAGGGATACTGTTTTCCGTCTAAACTTATTATGCGGAATTTCTACTTTCAAATGAGTTTTTATTTTTCGCGATTCGGTAAGTATATGCTCTTTTTAGAACTAATTTGACAGTTTGCCTTAACAAATAAATAGTTAATGCGTTACTAAATCAAACATCAAATTGCGATGGGTTTATATCGTCATGAAGATTTAATCAGCTTTTGTTTTAAACAGTAACGAAGTAGAAAACTCATTGTTTATTATAAAAAAGTTAATGAGAAATATAATTTCACCTGACTGCTATAGTTGTGTAGATGTACAGAATGTTGATCAATACACTTTCTATTGGGAGTATTGATTCTTTTTTCTGTTTTCTAGAAAAACAGACAATGCAGAAAGTAGTAAAGCAGAAGACATATAATACTGGATTAATACTTGGTTCGGTATTTAAGCAAGAGTGCTGAAATCCAAAGACATTTAGATTTAAATAGATAACATACAACGGCAGGCAATCTAATATACATAAGAAACTCCAAATGAAAATGTCTGATTCGGCGACACAATGAATCCAGATGACAAAATTGTTGGCCTCTTTCCATCATTTTCATGAATTATAAGTTTTGGTCCTTCTGTTTCTAGTGTAACAAACAGCGTTCCTCGTGTTGTGTTTAGTGTTAGTTCTAAGCCTGAAAGAAGAAACGGATGTGAATATGATTGTATATATGCGTTTTATAGCATAACTTTCAGCAATAACGTATATGTTAAATATTTTGGAACCTGCGAATAACTACAAAGAATTGTGAACGAAATCTTCTAATGGCGCTATGAGATTGTTTAAGTTAATTTCATATCTAGTTTTAACCTCTAGATAGCAGTAAAAGTTTTCCAGATCACTCAAGTAGCTTTCAATTGGTGGCTTTATTCTGACAGTTTAGGTGAAGTACACACAAGGTCCAGTAGTTGTTCCGATTGCTTCCTGCAAATCTACTTTTAGTAATTGGTTATATGAATGTGGCTTACCATTATTTTCTCCAGCAGAAAACGTTGACCATTCGGGAATGATTACAGTTATGCATAAACCTTGATTGATGTCTTCGAACATTTCAAATGTTTCACTAAAACATAAACACCGAAGACAGAACCAAAAGTGTAAACTCGATAAACTACTTTCCTATTCCTCCGATACTGAATTTTAGTGAAATTATCCACAACATTTATGTTAATTTTCGTTCTGTCCATCCTTCACCCAAGTGGTGGTGTCGCTGTTTAGCCGATTTTTCGATTTCCGATTTCGCTATAACTAAACGTTTACAATTAGTAAATTCATCTCGACATATGGAACTAGCAAAACAAGCTAATTTCTCTGACGTGCCACTTAAATATAGATAGCCAACCTTTAAACAGCAATTTCTCAAAACTGCAGAATCGGCCAAAATATCGTTTTTGCGATCATATGACATGTGGGCCGAGAGATGTTTTTTGGATTGGGCTCACTGGCTTTTAATGTTTCAGAAAAGTACGGAGACACTAAAGTTTGCAAATTTGCATAGACTTTTCTCGAGACTGGTAACATTTTCGCCAAAACCAAGAAAAACTTAACTCCGAGAATTTGCATAATGCCAAAACTCCTTCAATTTTTGCGAAATAGTAGTTCACAATAAAATAATCGCGCTTTTGCTTTGCTACTAGTTTTACGGCCAAATCTGTAGCTCAAAGCGATAAACTTCAGCCAATGTGCGTTGACAAAATGTGCATTGGAGCAATGCATTGTAAATTAAACCAACATTGTCCTTAGTATGTGGCAGTAATTTTGAATAAACCGATTTCCTCAAAAATGGTAACTTTTAGACCCTCAAAGTTGTTTTTGCTTATACCGACTTAATCGTTAAAAACAGCTTAGTGGATTAACAGCTCAAAAGCAAAAATATTCCGATTGATGACCTCTTTCTAGCCATCACCATCAATTTCCAATTTCAATTTCAGTGTCTTTATGAATAATGAAAGAATAAGGCCTACAACCTATAGTTTAATACCTTTTCACCCAAAAATACGGTACTGGTCCCAGATTGTTAAAAAGCACGAAAATGAATTATTCTGTAAGTTTTAGCGAGTTCTGTAAAGGATTGAAGCCCTCAGAGTTAAAAATACCCGAAAGCAAACTTAAACACAGGGAAATGAAAAAGTTAGGTTACAAAACTTGTGCCAGAAAAATTTTTCGCTGTATGAAAGATACAGTGCTAGAACTTTGCATGCTTGTTTTGGACATACTACAGAGTGCAAATAATTCTTCTGATTCTGTTGAGTACCGGAGTTTTGGCGAATTTCAAAGTAAAAATATTGCAAAATAATATATGTATATATATATAAATCATTTATAGATAGTTGCCATCTGCGCAAAACTAAAAATTCCTAGTTAGTAACGAGCTCAAAGGACTTGCTACAAAATGTGCGAAACTTGCAAAAAATCTTTTAATTCTTTCTTTTAATTCTTTTAATTATTTCTCACTCATTACCCATTCGAAAGCCACTAAAACTACGCACATAAGTCACCTCATATTTGGCAAACATTGTGCTAAAACCGTTTCTGTCCTGCCGTCTTCTTTGATCTCGTATGGGGCAAACAAGTAAATTTTTGAAATTTCCAAAAACAGACAAACTGGATATCACTCGATAGCTAATGATGAACAACTTTTCTAATAGAACTATGTGTCTGAAAGAGAGCGTTTGCAAGTTACCACAAATTAACTTTTAAGGGCACAGTTAGCTGAAAATGGTTCAGTTCACAACTGAAGTATGCATTGCGGAGGACTGGTTGGCAATCCTGGAGTCATTTTAGCGTTGAATTATCAAATAATCAACAGCATTTATTAGACGTATTAGTCATCCCCAGTTTGGCTACCGTTCTTTCTCTACACGCTCTGGAAATGCTCATCACCGAAGATTTCAAATGTTGTGATTTTGAACCTGAATATCTCTGCCACCGTTTGATTTCGAACTTCAATATTTTGACTTGTTTTGGAAGCATATGTACCTATATTGTGTGTGACAATGAGCGAAATCTGTCTTTATTGATTTGGACCAAATCGACCCCTCTTAATATGTTAATAAATGTTGTTTGCAAATCCACGGTTCTTTGCAGTTTACAGTACAAACGTGCACTGATGTTCGTTCACAATCATCACTAGTAACCGTGTATACTATTTGCACCTATCTTACTTACGCCTAACATTTGATGTTTCCGACAACAGATAACAGTACTCTAACTCCTACTTACGCATAAAGCTCAAAACTGAAAACTAAATTTCCAATTTACGCCTAAAATATTTCCCTCCAAAAGTCACATTCCCACTCACACCTAAAACGAAAGCTCGACAGTAATCCACTTATATATTTCTACCTTATACATTCGTACGAAGTTACAGTGCAAGTAATGCGGTGATATTAATCTGTATTAAAATCTGCATTTAAAGTTCAATATAACATTTGGACAAATAATCTTTCTTCAGTTATATATTTAATCTTAAACTATGTAGGGAAATTGTACATACATTCAAAGACATACATTCAAACATCTTCCCCTTGGCCCTCCTTTAGAAAATTTAAAAACATAAATTTTTTAAAAATTTAAATTTTTATTACCAATCAATCAAAAAACAGTTGGGAAACATCCATACAAAATTTTTGCTAAATTGGTTAAGTTTTGCAGAAGCTCGCATTAAGTAAACAAATTGCTCTCCGAATTGTTTGCTTGATCCTGAAAAAATATACCCTTACTTTAAAATTTTTTCGAGTATGCTGGAATGTTTTAATTAGATTGTTAATTTTCTATTAAAAAAGTAAACACTCGCAAATTTGGTATTTATATGATATAAGGTAAACCCATCCTACGGAAAATTGAAGGAACTTCAGAAACAAAGTCAGAAAGTGGATTGCTGTAGATTTTAGGCATAAGAAAGAATCCGAGTTTTGCGTAATCAGTCTTTAGGCGTAAGGAGGAATGTGAGTTTTTACAGAAAGAACTAGGCGTAAGTAGGAATTGGAGTTTTAAAAAGATTAGGCCTAACTATAATGGACATAAGTAGGAGTAGGTCTAGTAACACCAAGAGTGCATAATGATAAAAGTGAGACAATAGACATAGACGCAGATAGTTAATTTCAATGTAATTATGTAAAGGAGTGAGCGACCCGGTTTGGCCCCTGTACCCGTATAGGGGCGGTGTGAGATGGGGTCTATTTGTGTGAGGGAGGGATAACCGGTTATCGCACATAGCCTACATTGCATGGAGTGTGACGCTTGTCACACTCTTATCATTGTGTACTCTGGGTAACCCCTATTATGTATTCTTACTTTGGACACCTCCGTCCACCAGCTGAACAAGAAAATATCAATCCGTCCAGAGTCGGGTTTTCGGATATTTGCGTTAATGGCTGGCGTAGGTAAATGTCTTCTACGACGTTCAATATGCCATTCATAAAAGTTTGGTAATCTCTACCTATCTGGGTCTGGAAGAGGTTGTAGTGGGAAACTAAATATTCCTATAATTATAAATATTGGAATTATGTTTATGCAAATTTTACGAAAAGTGATGACTACTGACGATGACATACGCCAAAACATTTAAATTTGGTTGTTTAAAACGTTGAGTAAATGAACGTTGGATAAGACAAAGGGTAGTAGCCCATATCGTTATAATTTCCTGAGCATGTCCTGTAATGCCCCTTTTGGTCAATTCTCAGTATTTAGCTCCTACACGCTGACAGAGCTATTGTGTGACAGTCGGAGCTTGAGTAAAGTAAAGTAAAACTAAAGTTTGTATATATTGAGTTAGACGGACGCGAATGGCAGGAACTTTTTGTCTGCACCAAGTTGTAGTGCCAGACGGAAATTGTACTAGTTTGAAACCTGCATGTGGTGTTCAGTTTTAATTTCTGCAAACTGCTTCCAATCTGCCAGCGATTAAGTTCGCTTTGTTTAGTCGTTCATGAAATTTGGCATGGGAGTTGAAGGTCGTCAGACTACTACAGACCTACTGGTCGTAGATGTCGATGTTCGGCCAGTGCTGGGAATGGATCTCATCAAAGCATTAAAGATCCAGCTCCGTACAGGCACAACACAAGAAGTCCTTGCAGTGACCATCTTAAAAGATATCCAAGCTAGGCAGCCGATGCTCTTCAAGGAAGATCCGGGCCGGTTGAAGAAGTTTGCTCATCGGATCAGACTGACAAACTATGTGTAGCCGGTGGCCACCAAGTTGCGAAGGCCGAAAATGGCGCTGGCGGAACCTGCGATTGGGGAACTGAAGAAAATGGAGTCGTCAGCGATCATCCAGAAAGTCGAAGTAGCCGAGTGGGTCCACCCAATAGTAGTGGTTCCAAAGAAGTCCGGTAAGTGTTGCGATATGCGTAATCCTGAACCAAGCCGTCATTGCCAATAAGAATCCACTTCCAACTACGGAAGATATGCTGTCAGAAGTTGGAGGGTCCTAAGTCTACAGAAAGATAGATCTGCGGAAGGCTTACTTTCAGCTGCCGCCGACTGAAGGCTGCCGCCATCTCACAGCATTCCTGACTCCCATAGGGCTATTCCAGTATTGCCGCCTGTCCATGGGATACAAAAGTTCAGCTAGTGTCTTTCAGAAAGCCATGGAGCAGATACTTGCTGGTCTCGTTGGAGTCCTTCCGCTGATAGACGCTGTTCTCATCCACGCGAGAGTCCATGATTAACGACTGTAAAAGCGGCTGAAAAGCTGGAGCCAAGAACCATGGAAACTAGATCTCTACCTGGATAAGATTGAGTTCTGCGGACACACTTTGTCAAGCAAAGGTGTGAAGCCAGTCAGTGATAACGGGGAAGCTATCTGATATATGCCGAAGCCAGAAACGATGAAGAAGCTGAACACCTTCCTTATAGCACCAACTCATTATCTTAAGTTTCTACCTCACTACCAAATTTTGGTGGAGCCGGTTCGGAAGGCAGAAACGACTACGGGATCAAACTGAAATGGGACACCAAGATGCCGCCCATGAAGAAGGCATCCGAGCACTGCAGCAAACCGGTGTTAATACTCTATCGGAGGAGATGCCCGGCATTCCTAACGACCGACGCTGCAACTGTAGGGCTTGGAGCTGCCCTATATCAGACACACGATAGTAGGTGGTAATTGGCTACGCGTCGAGAAGCTTGTCACCGACAGAACGATAATACTCTGTCATGGATTTTGAGGGCTATGCTGTTCTATGACCCTGCGAACGATCGAAATACCTCCTGTGGGAGCATCCATTCACTATCAAGACTGATCAATAAGCTTTGTCTCGTTATTAAACACCCCGACAGGTGCCAAAGGACAGAAACCCATCAGGATCGGACGTTGGTACTCGATATTGGCTAAGTATAGTTATAAGATTCAGCACACCTCTGGAAAAGACAACTATGGCAGAGTGTCTATCCAGATTGCCGTTGCCAGAGAAGTACGCTGAAGACTTACCAGAAACTTGGTGCGATACTTTTGTGTCTGCTGGGTCTGAGTCTTCTGCAGTTAGTGCGGAAGAATCACGAAATGAAACCGAAGCTGATCCAATGCTAAAGCAGCTAACAGAAGCGATGTGTCGCCAGTGTTGGAGATCGGACGAAGAAGACCTAAATCTCAAGCAGTTCCACATGAGCTGTCAACAACAAATGGCGCCGTTTTCAAAGGATCATCGTTGGTTCATCCTGCCTCGTTGAAGAAACAAATTTTGGAATTGGCTCATGACGGTCACCCTGGAATTGTTCGGACAAAGCAACGCCTGCAAGATTCCTACTGGTTGCCGAGAATACTCAAGAACGCCGAAGATTGTATCAATCACAGCACAGCTTGCCAATTAGCAGATAAAATCTCACGACCAATCTTAACGACTAGTCAAGAAACCAGCATACCGAAGCAACCATGCACAGGGCTGGTATTGGATCTTGCCGGACAGTTTACCTTTGCTTCAGAAGATGCTGACCGTCCTGCAAGATTATACCCCCAAATGGCCAGAAGTCGGATGCCCGTCGAGCTCAATGACAACTGATATGATCAACTTTCTGGAGGTTATCTTTGTCCGTCTTGAGTATCCTGCAGAGTTTGTTAACTGATGATGGGCCACAGTTTGTGTCCCGAGAATTTGAAGACTACCCAAAGCGCCACAACATTAGCCATTCCAGAAATTCTGTGTTTAACCGTGTTATGAAAGAGGGCACCCAAACTGCGTACCTGGATGAATCATTTTGGAAAGTCAGTCAACGGAAGATACTGGTGTCTTATCGAAGCACGCCACACGCCTCAACCGGAAATTCTCCATTTCAACGTATCCATGGGGGAAGAAAAATGAGAACCCAACTTACACCGCCAAATTTGAAGAATCGATCCAGAACAGAATCTACGAGGCCATTGACGGATAGGAGCCAGGAACTTTCGTAAGATGTCGATTATCGTGAGATCCGAAAGGAAAACCTATATGATCGAAGACTCTAAGAATTATTGGACGCCGAGGCAAATGTTCTTATCTGCTGGAATGGACAAACTTGGAACGCCAAATAAATTGCCAAAATCAGCGATTTCAAAGTCGCCTAGTGCATCCGGAGGATGATCCAATGAACACTTGAAATCCCGATCCGGCTCTTGGGACAAACCATGGCGATCCGCCGAGACATCCGTAGACATCCCCAGAAGATAACCTGCACTATCCAGTCCGAAACCGCCTAGTACTATTATCAAGCTGGTTTCCATTGACGGTCGTTCGACCTCTGATAGAACAGGCAATGATGTTGTGTTTTTTAAGTTTTTTCAACTGTACTATTGATGTGAAACTTTAGTATGACAATTTCCTATGTTTTGGTCATAGACATAGGCATCGCCGTTTAGTCTCTCTCGGCAGATCTTATACTGAAGAGTTTCTGATATGACTTGTTCTGTTATGTTTCATGCTTAAGTTGGCAAATGCAGTTATGCAATCTGTTTGATTTCCTATTTTGGACATTCAACACTGTAAAGACGACCCACTTGCCTATTACCAGATGATTTGTTTAAGTGTGAAAGATAGATTGCAAAACGGCAGCATGGTTGCACCTAGGCAACTGAAACTAATCAGCAGCTTCCATTCTCTTTTTCCGTTTCCGTTTACCGTTTTTACTTATGTTTACTCACTTTTAATTTTTCTACCAAATTTTATGACGCACTAATTAATAAAGAACCATTAAGAAATGACTAGTATCAGTAAGAGCAATATTTGCAAAAGCCAAAGAAAGAACAGAAAAAAGAGTAACTAACAAGTTTTATTTCTGAGGACAAGCTTTGGAAAGGAAGAAGTTTGAATTCCCGGGAAAGAAGCTCCAACTGGGTAACAACTTCTAGTATCGCGGTTAAGTTTACATCTATCAACTGCGGGTAACCAACTTCTCCCATTAGCCAATGGATTGGATCATTTGCTTAAATAAAATCAACAGATGATGTCTGAATGATACCTTTGACAGTTAAACTTTGTTGAAGTTCTATCCAATACGTTTTTTAAATCAAATCAAGCATAGCGTTGACGTGTTATTGTATGGTATTCATATAATAAAGTAAAACAATTACTAATTTTATAATATAACGTTGATTTATTTAGGAACTGCCAGATTGTACCCAACAGCATTTGGAACTATTAACACTCAGCAATGTGTAGGCTAAGGACATATCACATAAATTTACCGTAAACTTTAAAGACCTCTGAAGAGCTTTGCAGCTAGCTTTTGCTGGCGACTACAAACATTGATTTGTTCATGAGAATTAATTAGGTGGTGACTCCTCTGGAGATACCAAACTGGAACCACTATTACCCATTCATTGCTTGGACTTAGGAAGCCATCGTTTGTCAAAATGTAGCACAACATTTTCTTTTTTGATGAATATAATAAAATTAACTTTGGTTTTCAAAAATGTTTTACTGCGTTTCAATAGTAGTGTAATTTTTCAGATTTGTTTGCAGACCGAAGTAAAATTTTCGCAGAGCATCGTTTTTTCCAGTGTTTTCGACACATTTATCAAAAAGCTGGATACCCGTTTTAGTAATTGTGAAATCTCTCTCCGTTATAGAGACATAATAGCTATGATGTATGTGCAACCTGAATTTTACCTACCTTTCCCAGCTTCGTCAAGCAACCACTTTAACTAGAAAGCAACTACCTGGAGCGACTAAAACGGTCCTGTAGCATTTTTGTGTAAAACCGTTCTACTAAGTGGCGAACCTCTAGATTGCAATATAAATACTCTACAATCGCTGAAAAAATTGGTCACATTTTTGCAAAACAACGTTTTTAAACATTACGCCCTATTTTGTATTAATAGGAAAATGGCCATGCCTCGAAACATTGGCTTTATGGGGTCTTCATTCCGATACTTTCGCTCAATCACATGTGGGCTTGAGTAGCTCAAGTAATAATGGATATGCTGACTTCAGCGAAAGTGTCGCCTTTTTGACACCAAAAGAAGAAAATTGGCTATATCTCTCGGAAAAGATCTTTTGAATGAATATAAAAATGACTATTGTATCAGTGGAACCGCCAATTCAAGTCCTACGGAACCCTGGAGTTAGAATTTTTATTTAGGCGTTTGAATTAAAGCAATTTGCAATTCTTTGCAAAGACCCCACTTTTCAGCTGCAAGAAACGTTGAAATTTGACGATTCTTCACTGTTTGCGATAAATAAAAATTTTTTAAAAACTTTAAGGGCCTGAATCAAAATTTTGTTTCCAGCGTACCGTAGTTTATGATTACAGCTTCATTATACATGCAAAATTATGCAGGATTACAACTGTTAGTAGAGAGATTTTTTTGGCGCAAAAATAAAATCACCACTGTTCCAGTTTCTTATGTTTAACACACGCAGACCCCAACTTTAACGTGAAGTTACTCAACAACCGTAATAGATAGGAGTTTAATTTTAAAACTCGTTAAAATATCCCACTCAAAGATCATTATATGTGAAAATGTGCGAAATCGGCCAAAAAATTGGCCAAAAATGGCCCCCCTTAAGTAGTTTCATAATATATTGCAATGAGGCGACGTTACGTCTGTCCTCTGTGAGATAATATTTATGTAGATTGAGTGTATTTTTTGAGAAGATCTTGGATTATAAATGAAATATATTGTGGGAAATTATTCTGGATAGTTATGTCGAAATTATTAATTTTTCTATGTTGAAATTGACATTACTTTTGTCAACCCTTCCAGTCACTAGGTGGCGCTGTGAAGTTATAACAGTTCTCTCTCTGTCTCTAAGATAAGGCAGCAAGACAGGTAAGCGTCTCTTGAAATCTATGGGCCAATCAAAATTCTTCCTGATGTCATCATTTTAATCTCATTGGCTGATTTTAATCTCATCCAGGGCAGGAATGTGTGCCTCCACTGCCATCACAGAAGCCATTTTATAGGAAAAAGGACCCATTAGAGGGACGAAAGCGTACTACGGTTTGCAGGAAAGACCGTCTACCTCAGCCCAAACCTCACGAAGGGAGGAAATGGCTCGACATGGAATACAACCACTGGAACTCCCACTGTCGGGGGAAGAACGGAGACTTTAACGATTGGTGGATTATTTCCCACACATTACTATCCGAGGCAGTTACTCCATATGCATCCAGCGGTTCTAAAAGATGCACGCATTGCGTGTGGTCTGGTCCAAGATCCTTCAGCGGCAGTGACGACGCCTCCAGGTATTTCTATTGTTACAGCGCCAATCCTTAATCGTTAATCCTCAACCAATCGTTAATCCTCAGGCAACCGGGCCTGCTGACCGATTTTTGGTGCCATCTTATGCGACTGTTATGAGTATGCGGCAGGCGAGTGAAGCCCTTAGAGCCGGGTCAACTCAGGTGTGCCAATTTATTGTAGTTCCTATGATGGACCGGACGGCTCCTGATTTTGACCCGACACCCTATCTGAATGCCATCCAGTAGGGACTGCAATCCTGTAATAACCTGTAAGTAGTAAGTAATCCTGTAATGTAATAATACACTGTAATCCAAGAGGCAATTAACCCGAATTTGCCTTGGTTTCGGCAACTGATGTTGTGGCGTGATCTGGTGCAGATGTCCCCATTGCACTTGCTGGCCACTATCAACCCTCTTGCTCCCGGTGAGGAATATTTCAGTCAGGTGACTATGCCACTAACTCGGACTCCGAATGTCCAGCAGGAGGCTGAAGCGGTTCGTGAGGTGATGATGCTTCCACCGGGGCCAACTTTGCAACAGAGGGACAGCAGATCTCTAGCACGCCGAGCGGGGCGCCAGCGACACCTGCAGAGGTTTGTATTAACGAAACCCGGCTACGGCTCCACTGGAACATCGACGTCATGACGACTACCAGCAAGGGTATTATCGATCCCGTTCACGCAGCCGAATACGCCAGGCGCAGGTTTACCCTGAAGCTCCTCAGCGAAAGCGGCATGCGCTTCGGCTACCACCATTCGGTGTGCCTTCGACGGTGACGGAAATGATAGAGCGGCAAGATTCGCGTAACGCGAATAATTTTCCATCTTTTAGAGAAATCCTACATGAACAATATATTGTTGCGAAACACCAGCAGTATGGCCAAGGCAAATTGCAAGAACACGAACAGCCGATCTATCCATCGTTCGACCCCCAACAACTATACCCTGACCAAGTGGCTCATTTAGCAATACCAGATTCAGCAGTGTCTTTTCAGGATTTTTGGGGTGAATGGAAAGGTGAACAGTTACCAACGGCAATTGGAGTAGATCATCCATATCCAACGCTGCAGGCGTTAGGCAGTGCAGTGTTGGGCTGGTTTCCACAACATAGTCAGTCGCCTATTTCCATGACAGTGGAAATCATGACTCAAATTAAGCAGATCATGGGACAGAACCACCCGGCGTTACGCCCCTATTTTCAGACTCATGTAGGTGACAACCCACAGGGTCAAGGTGTAATGGTCGAATGGATCTTTAAGGAAATTGACAGATCTTGATCCGCTCTGGAGGATCCGAAGCCGGAGATCAAACTGTTCTCCATCGCGTCCACGTCCGCTTTGGTGCACGCAGACTTGTTGAAGCGATGAGTCCCAGAAATGACGCCTTATGAACATTTCTTTACTCGTCCCAAATCGCGAGCTTTTCGTGACGTTTGGTGTACAGCAACCCAGATTATCGACCGAATGCAGGCGAATGCGATCCGTAAGGCCTACTGAGGCGAATGCGATCCGCAAGTCCTACTGAGGCGAATGCGATTCGTAAGGCCTACTGGTATTGCTAATAGCCACCGGTGGAGGGAATGCATATATTCCTGGAACGGGAGTTTTTGGTTCCATATTTCGGCCAGGATTGCCAGAACTCTTATATGGACTCCGTTGACGGGGCATACGTGTGCCACAAGTGCCGGACATTACCTTTCCTATGCCAGAGTACGTCTACCAGTATAGAAAGCCGGAGTTTGCCCATGACGGGGAAACAATCGATTTCATTACTGATGATTCTAATCGCCCCGGCACATATATCAAGGTTGCAGTGCGTAACCGTTTAGAGGCGGATCCGCGACGGTTCTTTGTGGACACTTGGAAGATTGCAGGCCTCGTGGATGTGGGCGGCGAACAGTTCGACCAATGGTTCCAACGGGAGAACTGGTTCAATGGCGCGTCGGTTCATGGGTCCTATTGGACGGAAATTATGCTCTGGTTTACCCAGAGTGAACCACAGGATTTTTATGACGACTGGGAACCGACCTCATATTTTAACGGGTGTTTCGCGTTTTAGTTAACTTTAAGATTCCTTTTAACCCCCTAATTCAATTTTAGTTAATTTCATAGTGCCACGAGGGTACGAGGGGACTTCTTTGTACCCTTTGGTACTTGTACATTGGGTAGTGTTACATTGTAACTTTTTTAATTTAATTTAACTATTTATATCTTACTTAAAGACTCCTTAAACCTACTCCTAATCTTACGCGAAACACTGGGATTTGAGATCGGGTGGTGGGGAGTTGTAATGAGGCGACGTTACACATCTGACGTCTGTCCTCTGTGAGATAATATTTAGGTGGATTGAGTGTATTTCTTTCTGGGTTGTTGCAGTCCTTTCAGTCTAGAGTTTGTCTTTGCCCCGAGCGGTTGTGTCTCCCCAAATTTCTCAGGTGTTATTTTTATTGACTTTCCCAGGCAAGATAGTGACTAGTTCCGCTCCTTTAAAATTTTCTTTAGCTCCAACGTGACCTTGTTCAGCCCTTTCATTGATATGTAAAATTTATTTTATTCTTCTTTTCAATTTTGCAATGCAACTTTTTTATATTTCCGTGTGTTTTCTAGTTGTACTTTTCTTCTTGTTTTGTAGTTAGGGACATATTTTAGCGTAAACCTGTGGGTTGTGAGGGGAGTCAGTTGATTATTTGTAGTAGAATTTCTTCTTTCGTCTTCGTAAAAATTTATTGTTTCGAAATATTTTCGGTGAAATGTTTTGTTGTTCTGTAGTTTCTGTCTCCATCATAATTTAACTGTCTGTACGCATATTTCGGGGGTCACCCCCTTCGTCCAGCGTATCGTTTTACTTCTTGTAAATGTGGTACTTTTAGACCTTTAGGGTGTCTTCTTTAGTAGGGTTTGTGTTAGTATTGTATATTCGGTAGGTAAGGCTTTTTGTGTTGAACTGGGTAGGTCGATTAGCCTATTGAGCGTTTACTTTCTAGCAAATTTCGGGGGTTTTCATTTGTAGTCTGAGTCTTAGCTTTTCGTCGGCAGTTTAACTTCGTAAGGGAGGTTTCATTTATGTCTTTTGGCGAGGATCGCTTAGGTCGTCCTGGAACATACTTCTTCTCCAGATCGACGTTTCCTTGTGCGTAGTTTCCCACTAGTCAAGTTTGGTTAGTCATTACACTTCCAACTTTACAATATGCCCAACTTACTATGGGCCAACTGGGAAACGAAAACTAAACCAGACCACAGCCAATTTGTTCGAACACTCTCAGTTTGACCAATCTTTTCTGCGCAAGCGATTTCTTTCAAAAAGACATAAACCAGAAAGAAGTCACTTATAATCATAATTTTCCGAGATAGTTTAGAGAAGTCAAAATAGCAACGTTTATACTAGTACTATTAAGCAATTTCATAGTAATGCAGTATTCGTATGGCATTTGGAAAATTATCCAATTCTATATTAATTAATTATTAATTAGTAAATTATCCGATTATGTATTATCCAATTCCAGCTCTGAAATTTCGTCAATCCCCTGGAAGGTTTTAAACATTATCTTTTTTGAATGGTCAGTAATTTTATATTTGAGGATCTCACTTACATAACTCAGAAAAAGTTAGAGAAACTAAGGCCATTTTCGGCAATGAGTTAATAATTTTACCTCCTTTAACCCTACAGCAAAGTTAAAATGAACTTTTTAATTCTTTTAACCGTGTGCCCGAAAAGGATTGAGTTAATTTTAAATTTTTGAACTCGTTGAACTCGCTGCGAGAAAAGGCTCTAAGAGGCGGAGTGCTATCAAGGAGTGGAGTTTCCTTAGTTTAGTAAATATAGAAGCATACATAGCGAACTAGATAAATAAACTAAACTAAAATTAAACGGATAGATAAACATATCTGAGCCAGGACGCAAAATTTCACCAACAAATATGGAAGCAAATTTGTCTTCCCCTGTTTATGTAAACGTGCAGTTCTATAAGCTGTTGTAACTCCACACTTTTGTTTTTCAGGAACTAACAAATATGGAAGTTACTATATTTTACTATTGGTTTTAGCAAACATTATGATTTGAAGAGCTTTTCGGAAATGGTTTTTAGCCATTGCACCAAACTTTATGCCTAGAAACTATAAATATTGATACTCCAACCTTTCCTGCAAAGCGTGACGTCACGATCTTGAATTTGACACATGATAGTGCCCAAATTATTACAAGGTTGATGAGCTAATGCTGATGAAGCAACGTATGAAATGGCACAAACGCATGATTCATGCTGTTTTTCTCCTGCGCTGAATTTTGTTCGGGGAAATGTGTAGCTCCATGCCATAAACCTAGTGCAAGTAGTACACAAACATTACCAGTCACATAATTCATGAAATTCATTTTGTTATTTATATTTAGGAAACTGTTCATACAGGACAACTTACTTCGGTAAACAGTTGATGTCCTCCGTCCAGCTGTACATCCAGTTGCTTGAATTTCTTGGATCTGAATTGCTTGACCGGCTTTTATAGCCATAAAGTATGTTAGCGCTTTTTCCGTGATAGTAGGTTAGTTCCCCAGGCCAGATAATATTTCTAGAACAGAAAAATCGAAATTAACGAACAAATCAGGTTTTTTGGATCTTATTGTAAATTCCGCCCTCATATTAAAACATTCTGCAAATAAGCGCCGAATGGCTTTTTGCGATCAGTTTAAAAGCTACCTGAAGGTATTGTAAGTACTCTGTTACAGCTGCTTGTTTACTGAAAATTAACCGATTTGCGGCTATATTTACGAAGTGAATTGCTGAACCTCAACGCACACACAAGCAAATGCAATTGTGTGGGATATCCTAAATCAATCAAGTTACTAGTTGATTACTACTACTACTACTATTACTACTACGGGTCGCAGGTGCTTTAGTGACATCTTTCTTTTTTGTTTATTATTTTGTACATTCTACAGCCATCGTGCACCTCCTGTCAGCTTGTCTTTGGCACGTCTACATGTCTATTCAAAAAACGTGTCACTACAGTTGGGGAACGAACTTAAACTTAAACTTGGTTGCTCGCGCTGGATTAGATCGTTAAAGGTTGAGGGCTCGATCCCAAAGTTTTCGGGTTGGAAGTGCTGTAGTGACATCTTCCTTTCGTTTATTATTCTGTATGTGTATACTATGCATGGAGCCCTTTAAAGCAAATATATAAAAGGTAGAACCGATAGTTTCAAACCTGATGTCATTGTGGAAGCTGAAAAGTTGTTTTCCATCCACAAACACCGGAGGTATAGCGTTCTTATGAAGCTTTCTGCAAAGACTCGACACATCAGCCCATTTTATAGGTTGATGTGAGTGTGTTGGAAGAAGCCTGTAGCAAGCTCGGTCTCCTCGAAGCCAAAACTTCGGACATACGGACGAACGAGTTTGTACATTATGATCTATAAGTATACATACATACATCCAAGTACTCCCTCTTCCCCCTCAGACCAGGCAGATACAAACCCCAAAGCAGTCAGGGACAAGAAGAAAGAAAGTTGGGACAAAAAGTAAGCAGAAGTGTAAGGAAAAATAAGCTTTTTATGTTAAAAATATTCGTCTTAGCCAGAGTTTTTTAGAGAAATTTCATAGCGTTTAGCAAAAGCGCAAAAATCTGAATTTTTTGTAAAAATTATAAGTTCAGCTGTAATTTTTACTGAAAATTGCTTTTTTCATTTACTATTAACGTTAATTTTGCTTCAAAATAAGTAACTTTACGCATGGGTTAGGCCCCCAGAAAATGCCTTGTAAATCCCTTAGCTAAATCTGGGTGTGCTAGAACAGGGACCTCTACCAGACTTTTCATAAGCAAGTCGAAAGCTTGCTGGTAAGTGTTATTCCAGACAAACCGAACTTCCTTCTTTTTGAGCGAATATAAAGGCACAGCGAGGTGGGCCAACCCTTTAATGAATTTAGGAGGAGGAGGAGGAGGAGGAGTTCAAGGAACATGACCTTCAGCATTTGTATGGGACAAGCCTCCTCCAGGACCCGACCCTATTTAAATACATGATGTAGGTCCAGCGTCAACTAATAGGGATTTTACATGTCGCTACAAAGAAAGCAGCAACGGCAGTCGCACTTAATAGTAGATTGCAACTGAAATTCTCACCATAACGGTATTTGCCAGAGAAAGAACGTCCAGTGGGCATCAGGCATACTACATTATCACTACAATTTGAAGACAACCGTTGGGAATGGTATACACATGTACTTGTACACGAACCGTCGCAGCTGTGGCAGGGAGGGCCATGTAATAAGCAGAAGCAATTCTTATAGCTTATTCCTATAATAAATATGGTGCTAATTATAGTGGTACTACTAACTAGCCTGGCGTTTCGTTTCGTTTCATATCTAAGAGTAGATGATTGGCCTTTACTTGCCACGGCTGCTAAATTTTGGGTCGCGACGTTTCGCCCATCTTTACCTATGAGCGTCTTCAGGCTGGTAGCCCTTAAGAGGCCTGTTGGGATAAGAGGTGGTTGGGGATTTGATCCGGGACCGTACGTGCCACTTCTGTGTAACATTACCACTATACTACCCAGGGGACAATTTCACTTACTTGGAACTTATACTTATTGAATTTCCCCAGTTTCAATTGCACTTAGTGTGTACACTGTTACAATGTACTTGCACTGTGTATTCTGTTATTACACTAAGGCTGTGTATTAGACTTTCCTTTGATGATGCCGCCCATACGGCTGTAGCTCTATTGTGGAGGCGTCTTATTATTCCACTTTTCACACACTTCGGATGGTTTGATTCGTAATGTAGATATCTGTTTGTGCGTGTCTTTTTCCTATATACTGATGTCTGGATACTTCCATTTCTTCCAGTTCTTCCAGACCATGTTTCCACACACAGAGGATATCGTCAACATAGCGCAGCCGCAGGCTAGGTTTCTTAGCTGCTGAGGCTACGGCTAATGTTTCCAAATTCTCCAGGTAGAGGTTACATAGTGCAGGTGATAGCGGGGATCCCATGGCAAGTCCGTTTGTTTGCTTAAACCATTCATGGTTGAAGGTAATGTACGTGGATTTCACGCAGAATGTGGTCAATTCCATTATGGTATCTATGCTGAGATCTGTTCTCTGTGGGAGACTGGTGTCGTTCTCCAGTTTTTGTTTCAGTATGGCAAGGGCTGGCGCTGGTGGAATGCTCGTAAACAGGCTCTCTACATCGAAGCTTACTAGATGGTAGTTCCCTGACGGGCTTGCGTCCTTCAGTTTCTGAATCAGGTCTGTAGTGTTCCGAACCTTCGAAGCGATATTATCCTGGAGTGGGTTGATGATCTTGACCAGGAACTTCGCCAGTGGATGGGTAGCAGAACCAATACAGCTGACGGCGCATGGGCACTTCAGGCTTGTGGACCTTAGGCAACCCGTATAGATGCGGTGACTTCGTGTGCAGAGGCGCTAGTTTCAGATTTAGACCACTGCTTCGGACCATTGATTGTAGTTGTTTCTCAAGAGTGGGAGTTGGATGCTTAGGTAGTTGTTGGAATTTGGATCCATCAGCAACGATGTTCGCCATTTTCTCGATGTACTCGATTTGGTTGAGTACCACTGTGGCGTTTCCTTTATCTGCCGGCAAGACTATGATGCTGTTGTCCGTTGCCAAAGTTTTCAAGGCCTTTCTCTGTTGTGCTGTGATGTTGGGCTTAGGTTCCTTTATTTTTCTGAGGGCTTCCTTAACCTTCCACCGTAGCTCTTCGCCTTTAGGCCTAGGCAACTCCTTAGCAACTGATTCTATGCCAGCTATTATTTCAGTTTTTGGCACTCTTGCTGGAGCCAGTGCGAAGTTTAGTCCCTTCTTGAGGATCTCTATTTCATCAGGGTGGAGAGGCCTATCAAAGAAAAGCCAGTGAGAAAAGCCGTGAAAGCAGCCACGAAAAGGCGTTCAAGCGCATAAAAGAAAGGCAAGTCAGGAAATTCGAAGAGCTGAGCCCCCGCCACTCCCAATGGTCTAATCTTAGTGATAACACAGTCATCAACAGAAGTGATAGGCCTCTCCACCCTGACGAAATAGAGATCCTCAAGAAAGGACCTAGCCTGTGGCTGTGCTATGTTGACGATATCCTCTGTGTGTGGAAACATGGTCTGGAAGAACTCGAAGAAATGGAGGTATCCAGACATCAGTATATAGGAAAAAGACACACACAAACAGATATCTACATTACGAATTAAACCATCCGAAGTGTGTGAAAAGTGGAATAATAAGATGCCTCCACAATAGAGCTACAGCCGTATGCCAAGAACCGCAGTTGAAAAGAAAAGAAGAAAGCATCCTAAGAAAAGCATTCCAGCAAAACGGCTATCCTACTAAAGTAATAAGAGAAGCAATGTCTGCTCGAAGAACCAGGCCAAGGCCAGAGGAGAAAGCAGAGAAGCTAACAGTTGTCCCTTACGCTGGCAGAAGCACCGACAAGCTGAAAAGAATCTGCAAATCCTATGGTGTAAAGCTAGTGTTCAGCAGTAGCGACACATTGAGATCACGATTGTGCAAGCAAGGACCAAAAGGAACTGAGATTAAGGATTGTGTATACGAAGTGCCTTGCAATGACTGCGAAAAGGTCAAGTTGGCCAAACTAGCAGACCTCTGAGTCAAAGACTAAAGGAACACAAGAAAGCATGTGAGAAAGGTGAAGTATACAAAAGTGCAATAGCAGAACACTGCTGGTCAAACGACCACGGACCAAACTGGACAGAAGTTAAAGTACTGGCCAAAGAAAGAAACTTAAGAAAGAAAGAAATTAAAGAAACAATAGAAATGAAAAGGCGGGGTGCGCAGGCTTATAGTCAACCAAGCATTGATATAAGTGACATCTGGCTTTCAGAACTTGGATTCTAACGTAGGCGGCAACATCAAAGGAAAGTCTAATACACAGCCTTAGTGTAATAACAGAGTACACAGTACAAGTACATTGTAACAGTGTACACACTAAGTGCAATTGAAACTGGGGAAATACAATAAGTATAAGTTCCAA
The DNA here is from genome assembly GCA_030248195.1 of Trissonchulus latispiculum. Lineage (NCBI taxonomy): Eukaryota > Metazoa > Nematoda > Enoplea > Enoplida > Ironidae > Trissonchulus > Trissonchulus latispiculum. The sequence continues at coordinate 81,263 of JASAND010014409.1, forward strand.
GTAAGTGAAATTGTCCCCTGGGTAGTATAGTGGTAATGTTACACCCAAGCGGCACGTACGGTCCCGGATCAAATCCCCGACCACCTCTTATCCTAACAGCCCTCTTAAGGGCTACCAGCCTGAAGACGCCCATAGGTAAAGATGGGCTAAACGTCGCGACCCAAAATTTAGCAGCCGTGGCAAGTAAAGGCCAATCATCTACTCTTAAACAATTAGATAAATGAACAAATAGATGAATAAATAAATGAATAAAAAATCAATACATAAACAAAGAGGTAAATAAACAAATAGATGCGTAAACAAATAGATGAATGAATAAATGAATAAAAATAAATAAATAAATAAATACACATATCTTTATATACGTCTTCTGGGAGACATGGAAACAGATCTAAGATTAGCTTAATTCGGCTTATACCTAACTAAGAAATGGCTAAGAGGAATATGCAAGATTGACCACACCGTTGACGATTGGCCCATGTGTTACCCTCACAACAGTTTCGGTAGGACCTTTGATGACATTTACAGTCTGAGCAGATGCTGCAGCCTGCGCAGCGCAGTCGCAAATGTTTAAGCAATTCTGTACTAAACGAGGCTATTTTAGACTAACGAATACAATATACAGCAGAATGAAGAGACATAAGAACCTGCAAGCGGATATCCTAGAAGATAACACTGCCTCAAACAAAGATCTTCCGACATGGTATCTGCTGTGAAGTAACCATTGCAGTTTGTGTTAAAACCAATGTCCATCTCACCCAATCTGTGACATGACCGATTTGTCTGATTTGAATATACTTTCGAGTCAGAGTTATTGCCTAAAATAAAACAGAATTGCTTCAATTTACCGAAACATGTTACTGTAATTTAAACGGATTTAATACTGTATTCTTTGCTGTATTTGATCTGAAACGATACTGATTTTGATGTATTCACCTAATGCAATTTCGATATTTATTGAATTTCATAGCCATCCACGAAGACTATAGGGACAGCTTTATTTACGTGGATAGTTTAGAACTACTTTCGAAATTGTTTCCAAAGTCTTGTTAAAAGCGCTATAATGTGTGGTACAAAAAATGTACTAGAAGCTATAATTGTATTGAAGGTATTTTACGAAGGTATTGAGAAGCGTACATATTCATCTTGCTCGGCAGAACATTTTGAATTTTTGGAAATTTTGAAAGCAATGCACTTAAATAAACGTAAATTAAATTAAACGTAAATTCGTTTCGCAACCTAAAATTTTGTAGTAATTCTCAATTGATCAAAATCAAAATCTATTGATAGCCGTCTACCTAACCAAACCCAAGCTCATGCCCACCATATTGCTTATTAACAACGTTGCTAGTTACGACGTATGAGAACTTTGATTAATTGCGGCGTTCGATTAAATTAATTTGGTTTTGAATGGTTGAAGCGACTGCTCTAGGGTTAAGTTACCAGTCAAGATCAAAGGAGGTGGCAAAACATTTCTGATGAATGCGCCAACTGAATCATATAGGGAAAGCTAAAACAGGAAGTATCGAAATCTTTCTGAAAACGAATAAACTGGCCAAAGTCATTGCTGTGTCTCGCCTGCCAAGCACGTGAAGTTCAGACAGGGAAATGTCTGAAGCTGAACTAATTTGCATAAACTCATTTACATAATTGTTATTGTTGCTATATAAACCGCTCGCTTTCCCAGTAAAGTCAGTGTGTGTTGACTTCCCATCGTGCCAATACAACATAACTGGCGCTATGAGTTCTATGAGCTTGTGTGCCTTGATCAACTTTGGTCTCATGCCTAACGTGGGAAGCCGCCAGCAACACACACCACCCTTATTCATCGAAGAAGCCAGCATCAGCCGTGGTCAACCTTCAGGGATCAGCGTTGGTCCACCATGGTCAGTGATCAGCCTTGGTTCAACATTGATCAGTGATCAGCCTTGGTTCAACATTGGTCAGTGATTAGCCTTGGTCAACCTTGGTCAGTGATCAGCCGTGGTCAGCCGTGGTCAGAGATCAACAGTGTTCAGTGGTCAGTGATCAGCCGTGGCCAGCCGTGGTCAGGGATCAACAGTGTTCAGTGGTCAGTGATCAGCACTGTTCCGGGGCCAATGTTATCAAAACCAGGTTGAGTTCAACCCGGGTTGAACCCATGTTTGGGTTCAACCCTGAAAATTTCGGGTTGGCTAAACCCCGCTGCTCAACCCAATGTTATTAGACATTTTTGGGGTTGGGTTAACTTAACCCGGGTTGAGCTGTTTCAACCCCGATTTGAACCCAGATTTCAACCCAAAAAGGGCCTTAGCGAGAAGAATGCTGCTGTTCCAAGTGCTGCTGAAATTGAAGGCGTGTATAAGTTTTGACAAAAAGCATACTTAGCAGATTCTAAAGAAATTAAAGGTGGTGTATGTGACAATCAGTATTCATCCTATTACAGGCACCTTTTCTGAAACTCATATGGATAAGGAGCTTAATAGACTATAAAACGAATTTTGAATTAATACAGAGGAGATGTGTCGGTTTGAGGTTACCAACGTAAGTTATCCAGTTAAGGAACGTCGTCCAAATTAAAACGTGAATTTCAACGGGGTCCCAAAAAAGACGACGTTCCTAAGCTATGGAACGATACAAATCAGACCTTCCAATTCAAAATTGATTTTCAATAGAAACCACATCATAGCCCATTCTACAGAAATAAGTTCCAATGCTATGAAATGCAGGTTGAATTTAAGCTCAGCTCACCACTCGTCATTCATAGCCATATAAAAGCAGAGAATCACTTTTGCTTGACTTGCAGGTTGACTGCGGTGTAGATTGATTTCCGCATAGCTGCAATTTCTAATACAAATTTTCTATTATCGCAGCAGGTCCATATTTAGGAGAAATATTCCCAGAATAGGCCCATTTTGCACAATAATCTTGCTTGTTTAAAATTCGACTATTCCTATTCGGTTCGCAACTGCCAAGCGAACCGTTCGATGAATGGTTTGCCGAATTGAAGAGACTCGTCGCTAAGTGCAACTACAGGATCCTGGAGAACGAACTTCTCCGGGACTACATTGTCCGAGCCACCAGCAACTCTTGAGCCAGGGAGAGGCTGCTCATGTAGAAGGATCTCACCTTGGAACTCGCCGTGGAGATTGTCAGAAACATCGAGCAAGCCATCAACCATGCCAAGGCCATTTGTCACAATCCTCAGGCTGACTATCAGAAGACTGCAAGCATCAGCAAGATTCAACCAGGAAAACCTGGTCGGTCGAAAACCAGCCAAGCCTGGCAAACCTGGCCAATCCTGCACACACTGTGGAGGAACAAACCATAAACCGAAGACCAGGTTGTCCTGCCTTCAACAAGACCTGTTCATCGTGCAGCAAGAAGAATAGCTTTGCACGGGTGTGCAAGAAATCAGCCAACCCACAGACGCCGAAGCTGCTGCTGCTGCTACTGCTTGGAAGATGACGACGAAGAAACTGATGCCTGGTCCTCCAGGTCCCCAGCAAACGGGGTCAAGCCAGTCCAGATCAATCTGGGTTACCCTGCGTATGGCCACTCCCGGTGGGGAATCGGTTCCGGTCCAAGTGCAGTGGTGACCGACGGTAGCTAGACTGTCAAGGGTACGTTCCTGGTAGTCGATTTGGATGACACCTCCCTTCTGGGTCCGGACCTTTTCCATGCCTTGGGAATGAAGATCCATGATGTCAACAAAACTCACCTCCGACGTCTGACTTCCCAATCAGTCAGAGACCAGTTTCCGGAAATTTTCTCTGGAAACTTGAGACCTCTGAAAGGATTTGTCCACAAAATCCGGGTTCAGGAAGACGCGAAGCCGATTGCCAACAAGATTCTACGACCTCCAATGGCGCTCCAGGACAAAGCCATTGAAGCCCTCCGTCAGATGCAATGGGATGGCATCATCGAGAGAATCGAATCCTCAGAATGGGTTCATCCCATGGTCGTGGTGCCAAAACCGAATTGGAATGGCATAGTCTGCTGGGACCTCAGAGAACTGAATAAAGTGGTAATCTCTGAGCGATTTAACTCCAACCCCAACCCCAACTCGAGAAGATATCGAAGCTGAAATCGGAGATTCTACCCGATTTGCGAAGTTCGATTTCCGCCACGCCTACCATCAGATTGAATTGGCCAAAGAATCCCGTCATCTAACAGCCTTTCTGACGCCGCTGGGCCTTTTCCAGTATCGGCGCCTTCCCATGGGGTTATATGTGTGCTGGAGGTGTGTTTCAGAAAGCTGTGTGCATCATCTTGGCCGGAAATCCAGGGGTTCTGCCACTGATGGATGGTGTTTTGTCCATGGCAGAAACAATGAAGAATTGGAAGCCAGGATTCAGACTTGTCTTCAGCGATTCAACGATCGTGGTGCAACTTTGGAGCCACCGAACATAGTGCTCCATGCGGCCGAAATCAATTTCTCTGGTCACCGCATTTCCGCCGATTCAAGCCGTCCACTCACGACCAACACAGAAGCCATTGATGGGATGCCTCATCCACAGACTCCCAAGAAAATGGCTACTTTCCTTGGAATGTGTGGTTACTACACTAGTTACGTGCCTCAGTTTGCTACGCTGGTGGAGCCTCTCAGGAAAGTCATTTGTGATAAGCCAACGAAGGTTGCCTGGACTCCCGAAATGGAAGAAGCTGTCACCTCTGCGAAGATGCTCATCACTTCTGCTCCTGCCAGAGGAACGTACCAAAAAGGTCAACCTCTCATTGTGACCACAGATGCGTCCGATGTTGGAATGGGTGGAACTCTGTCACAAATCCGACCAAATGAAGAAGAAGCCACTCTGGCTCACTCTTCCCACTCTCTCAGCTCAGCCGAACGTCGCTACTCCGTCATGGAGAAAGAAGGACTGGCGGTCATTTGGTCAGTGGATCGATGGAAACGATATATATGGGGAACGAAGTTCATCATCAGGATAGACCAACAGGCTCTGGTCAGTCTGTTCAACAGTTCCATGGGTACAAAAGGTCATAAGCCCATTTGAATTCCCAGATGGTATGTGTGCCTCGCAGAATTTGACTACATCGTGGAATACGGCGAGGCGAACAAAACACAGTGGCCGATGCCTTTTTTTCACCTGCCGATTGTTTCCAGTCAATTCCAGTGAGGAACAGGCAATAGAAGGTTCCTGGACAGATCATTTCGGGGCTGCCATTCATCAGAATCCAGCTCTAACAGTTGCTGAGCTATCCTCTGCTACCGCAGAAGATTCCTTGCTCTCACAGGTATCTGAATACATTAAGAACCGGTGGCCATCCAGATCCCTTATCAGTCAAAACTCTACTCATATTATATGATCCGGAAGGAACTGTCAGTCTGCAATGGCTGCTTCCTACGAGGAGATTCTGTAGTGGTTCCTGCCTAGATTCGAGAAGGAGTCCTAGTCCTCACTCATGAGGGACACGGAAGCAACGAATCCGAAGTCAGTACTGGTGGCCAGGGATGCAACGCGATGTCGCGGAGATTATCAGCCGATGCATGCCATGCCAGGCCTCGGACAAAACTGTCGTTGTGAATAAACCTCCTGTTCAGCCAGTGCCTATTCCAGGAGAACCGTGGTACAAACTCACCCTAGATTTCGCAGACCGTTATGCGACTGCACCTCCAAGAGACAGATTCCTCATAGCTTACAGACAGATTACACAACCATTTGGCGAGAAGCCGCTACTTGTGATCATCCCGCCAGCTTCAAAGTGACGGATTTCCTGGAAGCCGTCTTCTCCCGCCATGATTCCCGAGAGAGATGGTGACTGATAATGGACCTCAGTTCATTTCCCAGGAATTCAAGGATTATTTGGCCCCCCCATGGGATCAAGCACAACCTAACCGCTGTCTACAATCCGAGAGCTAACCGAATGGTTGATCGATTCAACCGGGTTCTCAAGGGAGGATTGCTCATATTGAAGGTCGAGAATGAAAGAAGGTTCTGCGGGAAATCTTGGTACTCTACAGAAGCACTCCTCATGCTGCCACGGGAGTGTCTCGATTTGAAAAGCTTTATGGCACGCCACGTGCTTTGAGGACGAAGCTGACATCGCCATTGGAATCATCACTAATCCGGTTGGAAAACGATGACGTTCCCAAGAAATCGTCTATGCTCCAGGTCGGCAACAATGTGAGGTATTGCCTGCCGTAGGTCGCCAAAGACATTCACGGTGGCGTGATCCAACCCGAATCCAGAAGACGATTGGTTCATTCACGTTCCGTTTGGAAAATGGGAAGCCGTGGAATTGCCGAAACATGACGAAGGCCGCTCAACCCACGTTTGGTCGTCCGATGGAAGATCCAGTCGTCACCTATCCCGATGCCGACGTCCATGAAGCGGAGCCAGCTGCCAATCCGGTGGAAAATCCAGCCGCTGCCCAGGAAGTCCGTCCTGTTCGACAGCGACGACACCCAGATCGATACCAAGCCGGATTCGCCTGATCTTGGACGCTTCGCTCATTGAAGATGGGGAGGATATTGTGCCTCGCCTGCCAAGCACGTGAAGCTCAGACAAGGAAGTGTCTGCAGCTGAACTAATTTGCATAAACTCATTTACATAATTGTCATTGTTGCTGTTTTTATTGCTATATAAAAAGCTCGCTTTCTCAGTAAAGTAAGTGTGTGTTGACTTTCCATCATGCCAATACAGCAGTCATCCTTATTGTTGTTGCAGGGATACTCAATCAAGAGGCTATAGCAGGCACTAACCTTTTTCTCTCACCATGGGTAATAGCATAGTAAGCCTATGTCTACGTCGCCTGAAAGCGTCTCACATTGGAAGGCTAGAGAAGACACCACAGCATATTTCGACACTCCAAGCTCCTAGTGCAAACAGGGGTGGGAATGTGTTTAGCACGGTGCATCCAACAATTCCTCGTAGTCAGATTAAAGGCGCACCACGTAGCAAAACTGCAAGTATAATAGGGGGTATCGCACACCTCACTCCATACAATCATGGTCTTTACAAAATAACAATAATACTTCAGTTTGCTTTCAAAACGCGAGAATAAAGGTGTATACAATGTCTCCAGCCGTATCAGATCTTGCCATCTTAGCCATCCATGCAGGGTTGTAGTTACAATATGTGACAGCAGGAAATTTTGCAGAGTGCATGATCTGTAAAAGGACAGAAATTGCATCCCAGTTTTGACTGAATATGCCAAAAGTTGGACTGCACTTTCACTCTGTACTGATAATGTATAATAAGATAAGAAAATTTATAAGATAAAATAAGATAACTAAAAACAAGATAAGATATGATAAGTTAAGATAAGATAAGATAAGATATAACAATAATAATAAGATGTATAATAACAAAATATATATTGTGTATCAATTCAGACTATTACCACAACTTAAAACAACAAAATGCTTTTAACAACAAGAATTAAGACTACAACACATTATTCAAAGCGTCTGCAAAAATGATACCTGCTCGCGAGTTTTTCGCAGAAATATGGAGAATATAACAGGATTGTAAAACTTAAAAGTACTTAACAGTACATCATTTGGTTTGCGTGGTGGTTACGTTTATAACTGGCCACCCCCAATTTTATGCAGCTACTAAGCATAGTTAAAAACAAGTAACCCCTAAAAGGGGTAAGATTTCGCCCCATCAGAGTTCATGTTGACCTTGGAAGCCCCGCCAATGATTCTCCTGAAACTTATCCGAAGTGCTCCCTATAAAAATAGATTTTCAAATAATCTTACTAAAACTATCTTAGTTAAAAATGCGAAAGATTAACTTTTTGATTTAAAATTCTCAATAAATTTTCAGAATTATATATATATTTGAAAAAATGGGTAAATTCATGTCATTGGCTTTGGTGATCACTTATATGAGATGAAATCCAGTTAATCGTACCATACCACAGAAATCGGCTGCTTTCAAATTTTGAAGCTAACATATTGAAACAAGGTGTTATTGTTGTTGTTGTTGCCAAAGGCGAACAAGAGGAGGTTCACTTTTCTCGACCATTTCGTCCACCAGAGGTCCCGAAATTGCTTCCATAGCAGTAAACAATTGCCCAAAATAGGTTTCACTACTAATTTTCATTCATCTCCTGAATTTTTCACTTAAGATCACTACAGTTTGCTAAAAATGGGAAACGTTATTTGTAAGCTATTTATTGTTATGTTATTTTATAAGAATTCTCAATTTTTTTAAAAACTGTATTTTTCTACTAAGAATAGAGTAGGAATTTTAGCTTTCAAAATAACGTTTAAGCAAAACCGCTTCCACAAGGGTCAGTGAACTTTGGCCTACCGTTCAGGTATGGCTGTGTTGTCGAAAAGTAAATTCCAAATGCTATAACGGAATGAAGCGGAAGAAATCAAAATATGTAGCTGACCTCAACTCAGACGTTTAAGAAATGGCGAATACAGCAATTTACCTCATTTGCATAATTTGCATGAAGCAAACATTGCTTGAACTTGAATTCATGTCAAGGTTGGCAATGTACAATTTTGATTAACGTATAAGAAACAATTAATTCTGCCCCTCCCAGTTCAAAATAAACTTGAGAATGTATTTATGTTTTATCCCGAATAAATAAGCATTATTGCCACAGCTTGCTTTTTTCTGCAAAGTAAAATATCCTGTTTTGGCTATGGTCCCACCAGCGTAAAAAACCAATCAGCTAGATTTACACGTTAAGCATAGTCACTGCAGCTGGTAAGACGAAAACTTACAATTCAAAAGTGGGTTCACTCATTACAAATATGTTGTCTTCGGCGAAATAAAAATTTACGTAGACTGGCACATAATTGCTTTACACTAACCATTAGTTGGCACAACTACTACATGGCACATAAGACTAAATATTTAAACGAGAAGAGTTCAATTTTACTTCTAGTAAATGTATCTTCTGCTTTACTCCGTTGAATTACCTTAGTTTCAACAATGAGGATTCGTTCAAAGTAAAGTGATAGGACATAAGATGAATAGTAAATCATGGCCGTCAGGATTGCAGAAAATAGCAAGAAACAAAGTGTTTTCCCACACCAGCTATCTTTGCTAATTTGAGTAATGCGTAGGTAACCCGGGTCATTCATATCTAAAACAGGTGAAACTGAAAACAGAGCGGCCAGTGAATCTATGGGCATACTCCTACGCAAGACGGCACGTTCAAACTTATGAAGTTAAGCACAGGAGTAGGGTTAGAAATACTTTTAGTAACCTGTAAAGGAATCTCATTATTTTGTAGATGGTTACCTTTTCTGCTATTCCGCAATTGTTTCTATGTGCTGTCTCAATTTATCTGGATCAATGTGGAACTCTAGCTAGCAGTCTTGTTGACCTTGTCGGTCTGAAAATGGCCAACCGCGGACGGCTCACAGGAGCACTCGGACGGCCGGATTTACTTGTTATTTATTTCACAGTTTTCACGTGTTTATGTGCAGATTACATGTTGTGCACGCATGGGTCAGCCAGCAGGCCGTTTGTCGACTTAGAGCCGTTGTGGAATATTTCCTTGATTTCTATTTGAAATTATTCAAAAGCGAGTGCTAACTTGACAAACGTTCAATCAAAATTGGCCTTTTGTGCAGTGTCCAAGGCAGGACGCCTGGTGCCTTGGTGCCTTCTCTCCTGCTATTATCTACGCCGTCTCGTTTTTTTAAATCAAAGTCAAGTTTGGGTTCCTTATCTGAACTTTGTCGCGTCTTTGCGCTTCTTTTGTTGAATTTTGTACAGTATGGTGCTTGCCCCCCTTGTAATATTGTTTAAGAAAATCTTTTGAATTTTGTGAACTTGTTGTATTTTGATTTGTCATTTCATATTTTGTTTGAAACAGCAAACTCGCGACACCAAATTGGACTGTCGTCTCACATCAGTTGGATAGGATAAGCGGTAATTAGGGTCAGACTAAGAGCACACTCGCGAACCTGAAATCTTAGTAAAGTTGTTCTTTCTTGAGTTGTCAATGTCATAAAACTCTACACCGTCAATAGGTCTGTTGGTTCAGTGAACGCTATGTGCGCGCAGTGAAACATTGCTGTTTGCTTGTGCTTGTGGTGTGCTTCACAGATGTACAGCAATTTAAACAGTTCATATAATTACAGCATTATCCAGAGACATAACACTGCATTTAAGTCATTGCTCAAGACAATACTTGAAAGCAACAGGAGAAATCTGTTGTCGCCTTTCTAAGAAATATTATCAGTACTAATAGGATGGTTGAGAGCTTGGAAAATTAGTTTTCACTTTGTGCACTAAGAAGTGGAGCGTAAAGATAAATAGTTAAATTTATATCGCTCGCTAAACTTAGAAGCATTAAAATAAACTTAGGAAAAATAGCTAACATAAGTGAAGCAAAAAAGGAATAATTTTAGTGCCCATTTCTGCACCTGTAGAAAGTAATAGAACAAAAATGTCATCAAAATAAAAATCGTCATCAATCCTGCGATTAAATGCTATACAGTATTAATAATTTAAATAATTAAATTAATTAATAGTATTAATTAATAATACAAGATTAAATAATATGTGCATTTGAGATTAGAACTAGCGATAACAGACCCAATTAAAGAATGAAAGAACGTTGCACACCACCAAGCACGATAGTTTCATTCCGTGCTCGGGAACTGGTCTGTGGAGTTATCATTCAACAACCTACAAAACTAGGTATTCGCACATCCATCTAAAAACATCTCAAGAAGCTGGAAAAACCAAGCTTACCACCTACATGTGTAACCTATTTTTTAAGGTTAGGTTATTTGTTTCAATTGCTAGTCCCGGAATGGTCCAAATCCATTCCTTGGCCAACATCATTTTAAGACTTTGAATCAACGTCATTATTCAAACGTTCACAGTATCACTAATAAATTCATCAAGATGTTATTTTTCTGCTAAATCTTTAAAAAGGTTTTGTCAGCGGCATCAATCGATTACTTCCCAAGAAGTTTGACAAAAGGATATCGCTGAGTTAAAAATGCCAGCGGAACGCGTATTAATTAAAAAACTCGACTTTGTGAATGAAAATACCAAAAGTACCAGATTTATCTGCGCCACCTTAATGACGTGGTAAGCAATACTGATCAGGGACCGTACTCACAAAGCTATTAGTGGCTGTTTTAGGGACACTTTCAGTGTTAGTGGACACTTAAATCTTTTAGGCTTTGGGGTCCTTTAAAACTTTAGGGTCCTAAGTTTAGGGACACTTTTAACATTTTAGGGACTGTTTTAGTGACCATTTTTAGAGCGATTTTCCGCTAAAAAGTAACACTTAATTCACGATAGCATTTAAGGAACTGAACTGTCACTAAAATTTTAGTGACGTCGGAGGTCACTAAAATGTTGAATAGTGTTCTTTATTCCACCATAGCTTACTCAAATGTCAACCAATCCGCTTAAAATTTTGTGTGGACGCACTGCGAACATTAGCAAATCCAACCATATAATTTTTACTGGGTTTCTCAAAAATTTATTTTTGCGCAAAATCTGTATGGGACGCCAGCGTACAATCACCACCAAGCTCTTGGTTGATATTTAACTCATTTGTGTAAACTATGAACGATCTTCGACATTATGTTCCATGTAGTAAAATATTTAGGCATTTGTATGCCTCAGATAACCTAATCAAGTAAATTTCAGCAGCGGTATATAATACCAAGACTGCATAATTGCACTAAGAAGAAAAGCAAGCCATTAGAGTGCTTCTCTTCTTGGCATTGCAAAATAGTGCTCCTCCCACAATACGCGAATGTTCCCCCGTTTGGTGGGGGGGTAGCAAAAAGAGTCCCTGTTTGGAGGGCGGGGTAGCCAAAAGGGGTCCCCGTTTAGTGGGGGATAGGCAGAAAGGGGTCCCCGTTTGGGGGGGTCGCCAAGTCAAGCTGTTGGATCTTTCCCACCAAACGGAGGGGTGTAGGCTTTGCCGAACAGAGCGACCCCCCCCCACCAAACGGAGGAACATTCGTGTATTGTGGTCGGAGTACCGTTACGTAATGCTAAGAAAATAAACCCTCTAGTGGCCTACTTATCTTCTCGTATATGTTACGTACCGTATGAAATAGCGTAACGCATAACACGGTACGGCAAATTTTGTACCGTATTATACGGTACGTCCCGTATAATACGGTACAGATTTTTCTGTACCATATTAAACGGTACGTCCCGTATTATATTCTCCGCTTAGTTTTTGTACCATATGTCTGTGATCTAAGAATCTTCAATCTGTTAATATATTGCTGGGCGAACTTTATTGTAGCTTTTTGTAACTAAACTCAAACTTTTAACTTAACCGTTTACTTCACAACTTTCTAGACGTTTCGAATGTTTAGTTTATTTTGAGTTTAGTTTTATTCATGAAGTTTCTGGTCCGATTTTGTTTATTAGTTCTTGTTTTCACAACTGCGTCCTCGATGGCATCTCGTGTTGCATTGAAGATTGTTCCGTTTGCAACTAAACCTAGAAGTGCGACATCTTCCTTGGCACGAACACTTCACAAATCCTTGTCCACCACCCAAGATTCTTCAGCAGCTGCTTGTCTTAGGGTAACCTCTGCATTTGGTACTTTACCAATCTTCATGAAGGACGCCCCAGCTAGCTGTAATTGATCTCTTTGTAACAAAACTCTAAGTTTTCCCGCGGTCGTACCAACCCAAAAAACCTCAGGGCGTTCATTGGCCATGACGATCCAGATGATATTGCGTCGTGTGGATCTTCCACTATCTACCTCAGCAGTTTTACTTTTCATCGGACGAAGTACTGATAGTTCGGTGGAGTGATCTTTTTTTTTAAATTAAACTCGAGCAAATCACGCCGTGTTAGTATTACGTAAATTTAATGCAAAGACGTGATTTAGCCCCGCGGCCGCCCTGCCCCAATGCCGCGTCCACATACAACAGTTAATACATCTGTAACGACGATGCTTATGCTGGTAAGCGGCAACGCCGTGACAGGGTTAGTAGGCATTTAATACGAAAAGCAGAAACTAGAATCGACCAGAAAAATATTTAAATTTAAATTTATATATAAATGTGTGCAAACACGATAGCATGATTTACTTAATTTTGACTTGGCGTGCAAAGGATTTAGCTATCCTTGTAGTGCACGTCCCCGTAAAAACGCTTTTAGCTGAGGTTCAATCTCAAGTACGCGTAGCTTAAATAAACTTAATGATTGACATGTAACCACATTTTCCGGTAGAGAATTCCAAAGATTACAGATTCTATAAAAGAAAGAATGTCCTGTTCTTGACTTTTTAAAAGGTTTCACCCTAATCGATAAGCTGTGGTGTCCTCTTGTTCCTGCATCAGACGAATAAGTAAAGAAGTTATCAAAGGAACAATCATAAGAGTTATAAACAATTCCATGCATCAAATACAAATCAAATAGTAGTCTCCTCATTTCTAACGACTGCAAGCCACAACGATGCAATCTTTCGTTATACGAAAATCCATTTAATCCATGTAAACGTTTAGTAAAATTTCTCTGTATGTTTTCAATTGCATCAATATCTTTAAGAATGTTTGGTGACCAGATTTGTGTACAATATTCAAGGAGTGGTCGTACATATGTAATAAAAAGTTTCACCAAGACTTCAATGTTTCTAGTAACAAAACTTCGAAATATTATTCCCAAGCGCTGACTAGCCTTTGCTCTCAAGTTGGTAATGGTAATGGTCTCATCTTGGTAATGAAAGAGATATTTGTAGTCACCATCTTTCTGGCTTTGAAAATCGACAAGATCAATTTGGCCACGGCTGCCAAAAGCTGAGCTTAGGAGGGGTTTGACAACAGATCCTTTTGTAAACTTTCTGCTTTTTCGTTGTTCACATTGCTGGCACAGTTCTACGTAAATTTGGACGCATTCTCTGGTAACGTTGGCATATCGTCGATCCAGAAGCTTTTTGGTAAGCTGAATCCATTTGTGTCCAATTTCTTTATGGACTTCGACAATGGTTTTATAAATATCTTCATAGGGGACCACAAATTAAAATTTGATAGCATCGCCATCATTTTGCTTTTCCGAATCAGTCGTTCTATATTGCCTATCTTGACGACTTTGTATCTGCCACTGGCTTTCTTTGTATCATGGCTGAGGTGGGTAACATCCGCGTTGACTAAATCCTTTAGTAGGTTATTGTAATTGCCTAATGTCAGTGTTCTAACATTCTGTCCTTTTTCAAGTTTTGACAGTTTTTCATAAAAATCCTTTTCTGCCATCAAGCATAATTTTGGGCAGCAAGTTAAACTAGTAAAATTTCCGAGTGATCTAATGACCTACTGAACTAGTACGACTACTAATAGAATGTACCAACGAATATTCATTACTATGGAATTGACTGAAATTATGTCAATTTTAAACTAGTAGAACTAAGTACATCCAGCTCATAATTCAGGTACTACATAAAATATATATACGTTTAAAAAATATTCAAACACGAGATCTCATACGGGATACCACTGTGAGAAACACAAAAATAGAAAAAAATACTTGAATAAATAGCTTAGAATAACAGACTCTAAGATCACAGACATACGGTACAAAAGCTAAGCGTACAATATAATACGGGACGTACCGTATAATACGATACAAAATTGGCCGTACCGTGTTATAGGATACGCTATTTCATACGGTACGTAACATTTATAGTGCAATTATGTACTCTTGATAATACTTTATATACAGATTCAAATCCCGTCGGAGATCCTAATTTTGTTGGAGCATGCTGGGTTTTCAGCTGTTGACGGTAAACACAGAACTATTACTGTGCTTAATGTCAGAAAATTAGTTTTAATAATAAGCAGACTTATTCAAAAAGAAGCGTTAATTTCCCATACGTTCATACTCCCATAGTTTCCCATTTCCCATAGGGGTCTACGAATTTCACTAAACGTTCGGTGTTTGAAAAGCTAGTTAGTCTTTTGCTACATAATAGTATTAGGTTTGGTGCAAAATTGTTTAAAGTTTGAAATAATTACACCCAGCGCAGCGTGCTGTAGAGCCCTTACAAGTAGGAGTTGGTTGTCGGTCCAGAACTCGACATGACACGCATACAAACTTCGCTGTGCTTTGAACCCTGTGTACAAGATAGGGTGCCCAAATTTGGCAGATGTAGTTCTCACATATAGTGCTTTGCCACCGTGTAAACCATTCTAGAACAGTGTATACTTTTCTGGGCAATACGATTGAGATGAGAAAAAGTGGACGTGGTAGGTCCATACGGATGGAGTTTAACTCTGGTCTTATGAACTGTGCAATAGCCAAATGAGCCCTGATTTCTTTCCAACTGATGCACTAAGTATCTGTGTCAAGGTGTGTTAAATGTACGTGATTTTGTAAATCCTTGAGTTCATAGTGCTGGATTACGCTACCGGTGTTTTAGTGACATTCGAAGATGTGAGTCTACTCAAAAGTCCAAAGTACTTTGGCAGAATCATCAAATTTTTCGCATTACAGACCAATGACGGTACCAGGATGTGCAGACAATTATGTAACTAATCCTCACTCCACGGCTTAGAAAAGCTGGATTGCTTTGTCGAACTATAGGTGGTTATTCTATAGAACTATCTAAACACATTCTGAACTAAGGCTTCTTTATATCGGAAAACGGATTTCATATTCGGATTGAACAGGTCAAAGTACTCATATAAGAAACTTTTCGGGAAAATCGGAGACAAAAATTTTTGACTCCATCTTTACTGCATTTAGCTACAGTAGCTCTTCAGGCCTAAAAATCGAGGTTGTTTCTTAACAAAAAGTGAGCTGGTATACTAATCTTTTAAAAGAACAACTGTTTTGCGGAATTAGCTAGGAAAGGAAATTGGGAGCTGGAAGCCTTTTGACCAGGATTTAGGAATGTCTCCTAATGGATGGACTCAGGGGCAAATCACAACTATCACTACACAATGCTATTAAGTTGGTTATTGGTTACTAACCTTGTTGCGAGTATGGAAGTGGAGTGGAGATAATACAAGCTAAGTTTGCAGTAAAACTATTACATAAATAATATAATCTTATGCTAGGCACTAGGCTGTTAGCGAACTAAGACACTTTGAGACGAGTCATGCCATTTTAGACGTTTCGTAAAGAGTCTAAAATGATTTCCATTTGTGTTAGCTGGTCAGCCAAAGCTTTTTATAAAGCTTAAGCTGCATTCTAAACCAGCATGTATTCGTGCGTGGTAGTGGTACTACAGTTGATTGGAGTAAGGCATAGGCATGGGAGGTGGAAATCAGGCATGGGCACGAATATCGAATAATTCGCGAATAATTCGATATTCGCGAATACCACGAATATTCGAATAGTCGTTTACTATTCGCGAATAGTTAGCGAATAATTCGATGAACGAATATTCGAATTATTCGCACGAATATTCGAATTATTCGAACGAATATTCTATTTATTCGTTCATTTCTGGGTAAGTATTTAATATTCAGGCGAATTTTCTGAATTTTTGCAGGCTTCTGCATTAAAATTATCCTGAAACTACAAAGCATAGCACATATTGTGCGAAATAAACTTGCAAAGATCTTTAATCGTTCTGTCCTATAGTTTTTATACATGCACAGTACACTCGACTTACATCATCGACAACCGTTTTTATAGTTGGCCAAATCTTTTATTGTACTCTAACTGGCACGATGTATCCAGAGCACAAATTATTGCGGTATATATTCAGTATCTTGACCCGTCTGTACCAACGGCTTGTTCAGATTAGTATTCCAACCATTTCTTCGTACAGTTTGAACAAGTAAAATTATGTTCCACCAAAACCCTTTTAAACTATGTTGATTACATAAAAACTGTAACTATAGATTGCCGGTGCTATACGCTCCCAGACGTGTTCTTGAGCTTATCTAGAAACTTTTAGCTTTTAAAGATGCATACTAATGTAAACTAAAACTTAGGAATTGCCTATTTTTGAAATTCGAATATTCGAATAATTCGCGAATTATTCGAATAATTCGAATTATTCGCGGATTTCGAATACTACGAATAATTCGCGAATTATTCGAATAGTACCTCACGAATAGTGCCGAATATTCGAATACCAGTTTTACTATTCGTGCCCATGCTTAGTGGAAATGCCTATGTCTGAATTCTGGTCATCAACTTCAGAATGCTTAAGGCATGCAGAACTACACCCAAAACTCCATTTGCAAATTAAAAATGCTTCTATGGTGAGCTTTCTAACTTTCCTATCTGAGTACTCGGCCTTCCTACCGCCTATGTTTTGTCCTTTTTTCAACCCTTCCGAGAGGGTAAATTTCCGCCATCTTAGTCACTACTGATATGCGGGGGGAAGCCTCAGTCGCCAAATAGCACGACTGTGTCTACCCTGGGCGTGACTGCAATAACCGTACGTCAGGACTGCTTGGGGATCTTGATCTTGGTTTTCTGTCCTTGATCCTCGCCTCTCGTCTATTTTCTGGACTGCGGAGAGCAGCATGATAAAGGCCTCTCACGAGAACCTACAATGCTGGGCACCAAGATAAAAAGATTAATGACATTAAAACATTCCCTTTCTAACATTCTCACTTAATTCTGACCAAAGTTTTATGCACTGCATCCCGCAACGAAACGTAAAAGCAACCAGTTGTGTATCGTGCTGCTAAGTATTAATGAAAAGATGAATTAATAAGTGAATTAAAGAACAACTGTCTAATGTAACTACTATTGCAAGAATTTTGACGAAGTTTTACAGTTGAGCTCTTTGTGGCCTACGTATTCTTTTTCTTAACAAGAGCTTAATAATATTTTGTACAATTATTCTGCATTTGTTTCGTAATAAAAAATGAAGAAATTTCAGTGAAACTAGTGTGCAAGATGTGTTTGAAAATGCAGAACCCGACTTTTAAGTCCAGTTACACTTCGCCTTTTGAAGAATCCAATTCGGATCGGATCGGATCGACAAATAATCTTGCTGTATCGGAGAAGCTAAAATTGACACAGGTTATGCGTTAACGTCGGTAAAATAGCTTATGCATTTAAGTTCAAAAACACAAGCAGTGCCCTGGGGTCCCATCTGGGGAGGGGGTAAGCCGTTAGCGAACAGAGCAGTTTTTTGCTCTGATAACAGACAGCTTACCAGTTGTCACACTTGTGTATTATGTACTCTTGGAAATACTAATTCTATTCTACCCTAAAGAAACCATATTAGAAATAATTATAGAATAGAAATAATATTCTACCCTAAAGAAACGTTGTCTTTAATTTTCATGGACAGAATTTTATGTTTCTAAGAAATAGGCAAAAAACCAGAAAATTACATATAACAGGAATTAAATAACACAAACAACAAGTTACATCTAACTAGCTAGCTAGGACTAGTAAGTCAAGTTAATACCGGCTAAAAACAGCTAACAACTACAAAATACCCCCAGAAACCCCCAGAAAAATAGAAATCTTGTAACATAAAACAAAGTAAATATACATATATAAATGTTAGCAAAGTTACTACTATAACATTATATGAAATACATTCTTCGCTTACAACGCCTACGCAAAGACCATTAATCTAAAAAGTTGACGATTCAAGCTTTAGAAACACACTCATCCTTTTCACAAGTTGGATATTAAATATAAACCCAAACACAGTTATAAATCAGGCAAAATGGCTAAATATGAAAAAAGTAAAAATGTTAAAAAAACAGAAATGCAGAAAAAACAATTCAAAAAGCAGAGCCGACAACAGTACAAAGCAAGAAAGGAAAAAGTAGATGAAAAATTAATAAACAACAATAAAATACACATTTGACAAGCAAATTCGATGACAACAAATCACAGAAGTACACGGTACATACCTGCCTTCAGAAATGAATTAAATTAAATAGAAGAATCCCAAATATGAAAAGGCATTATGGCCCTTAAGCAATTTGAAGCAAATATAAATAGTATAGGGTGTGCGTTCAAAGATTAAAATATTGGTCCACAAAAGCTAGAAAGTGTTGAAGTCTTAAAAAGAAAATTCTTTTTCAAAAACTGTGACCTGCCAAATTTGTCAAACAAAAAGTTGAAGCCAAAGTTTAGCTCAAACAAAAGAGCCTACACAATCCAGCCCATCACAAAAAAGGCATGTTAGTAGGAAGGAAAGCAACCAGAAATTCATTTCATTACAAAAAACTGAATTAATTACTTACACAATAATTAATGACAATAATTAAACCAGCAAATTAGGTGAAGTTAGTGATCCAGAATTCGCAAATTTCCACTGACAATCTTGTTCTCTAGAATGGAGCCGGGCGGGATGTCAATACGGTCCCCGTGATTGGCAATGACAATGACTGTTCCCTACAAAATCAGAAAAGATAGAAATAAAGAACAAAAAACTACAGCAACAGAAACAGAAAAGAGACAAAATACGTATAAATAAATAAGATGTGGAAATTCTGATTTTAACACTTTTCAACATTGATCAATAAAGACAAGAATAGCTAGGTTTTTCCATAGACAGCCATGTACCACAATTTGCAGAACAAAAAACCCCCAACCCTTGACATTTTCAGCCCTTCCAACAATCAATATCAAAATCATCCTCTATCCAAAATGTCAATATTTCTAGCGACATTTCTTCACAAACAATAATAAAACAAAAAACCCAATTAAATCTTAACAATATGAAAATGGGTATACCTTAAGTGTAACATTTTTGCCAAACCAGACATCACCAGAAACCGTCAGATGGTCCAGTTCAAGAATGTCAGGAACCCCGGCAAATCGGTCCAGAAAACCCTTCACCTAGAAAAAAACAAGAAAAGCATATTATCCGAATTCAAAGATTGCCAAGAAAATACTAGCTAACAGAAGCTGGTACCAGAAATACATATAATATTGTTAAATGTTAGCAACTTAGAAAGGTTGTAATCAGCGTAATAAACTAGTCTTGCTGTCTGGGGATGTGGCTTAGTGGTAGAGCGTTCTACCCTTAAATCAAAGCTCGGCGGTTCGATCCCCGCCCTGGGCACTTTTCTTCACATCTTTCAGATCCTGATTTCAACCTTTCACGATATTATTAATGAAAACAGACAGCTCAAGTCAAAACAATACTTAAAGGAGCTGGTTTCCTTTAGAGTATTTTTTACTCATACGGCTTTAATCCTTTACCTAAATAGCTACAACTTACGAAACAACCTATTTTCGTGCTCTTTAACATTCTGGGACCAGTCCCGTAATTTTAAGCGAAAAGGTAAGAACGTTTTGGTTTTTGCCATTATTCTCCCAGCACGTAGTCGATACATCCCATTGGTTGCAATGGCTGGAACGAGGTCACCGAAATGAACATTTTTGCTTTTACAACCTTTCAGCTATCTCCAGTGGCTAAGTCAGTATAAGCAAAAAACAAGGTGTATATAATATTTTGAGGGTCAACAAATGGCCATTTTTGAGGAAATTAGTTTTTTCAACATTAACGCAAAATCTTACGGACAATTTTGGTTCATTTATACTCGATCGATACACAGTCTAGTTGCACATCTTTTCAATGCCTATTAACTTGAGTTGGTTGCTTTAAACTAGAGATGTGGCCAAAAACCATTTTGGCAAAACCGCAATTATTTTGTTTTGAACATCGACTTCTCAATAACTACTCGATGGACTCCGGAGATTTTTGGCAGAGTGGAAATTCGCCCTTCTGCGGAGGACGTTTTTCTTGGTCTGAGCTAAAACTTCTTCAGTTTCGAGATAACTCAATGTAAAGTTGCGAAATTTGATTTTCTCGACCGT
>JASAND010014410.1:0-42708 GCA_030248195.1 Trissonchulus latispiculum
TGCGCGTCAGCGCACTACTTAGAATAGGGAAAAAAGGCTCATTGCGCACTGTTGGAACATAGTTTCCCCTGTTGCCGGCGGAGGAGTTGAGGTAGAGCCTTCATATTTTACCAGTAGAAACCCCTTCACGAGGGGTACATGCTGTGCAAATTTGAGCAAAATCGGCCGAGCCGTTTTTGAGATATGGCAGATTGATTTTTTCAGTGCACGACTTTCTCTCCATTCCCCCCCCCCCTAGGGGTCGGAGGTCTTAGATTTCCTATACCATATGGGGTTTTTTTGAACAACTTTTTCCCCATTTCTGGGGAAATGAGTATGGAGTAGGTATGACCTCCCCATAGGTCTGTGTACATAGCAGGATTTCGATTTTTTCGGAGATAGTTTTTTTCCAAAATGGTCAATTCGTAAATTCGGGTAAACTTTTGTTTGGCTGGGACAATGGGGCTGGGGTTGGCTGTGGAGTATTACCCCATGGGGTAGATGAGCACAAAGCATATGAATTTCGGATCTGTCCCCTGTGGCTAGCTGGCCAGGGGTCACTAGTTAACGTGTAAAAGGGGGGGTCTGGGCCTATGGACTGTGGAGCCCTACACATAAGAGCTGCTGGGCTGAGGTTTTGTATTCGAATAGGAACCCCTATATGGTGAATCTAAATGGCGCATTAGTTTCGCTGTAGGACCTATCCATGTGGCTGGGGGGCACCCTGATGGTGGTGGGCCCTACCGTGTCGCAACTCCAGCTTTAGCCTCTTATACAGAAAGATCCACAGTGAGCAGGTCTTTCTTATTTGGGATTTGGGGTGGGGTGCGGGGGCACTACAGCATAGACTATAGTAGGTTTCGCCCGGACCCCTGTGGCGCCCTGGCCAGGGGTCAGGACCGGGGACCGGGCCCAAAATGGCCAAAAATCGATTTTTCCAGAAGTGGCCAAGTTTGGTATCAAATGAAAGCCCTTGATGAGGCGAACATTTTTTGTCATTGGAGGACCCCTCCAAAGTGGACCTAGCGGCCTGTGGCGCCCTGACCAGGGTCCGGACCGGTCCAAAATGACCAAAAATCGATTTTTCCAAAAGTGGCCAAGTTTGGTATCAAATGAAAGCCCTTGGTGAGGCGAACATTTTTTGTCATTGGAGGACCCCTCCAAAGTGTACCCAGCGGCCTGTGGCGCCCTGACCAGGGTCCGGACCGGTCCAAAATGGCCAAAAATCGATTTTTCCAAAAGTGGCCAAGTTTAGTATCAAATGAAAGCCCTTGGTGAGGCGAACATTTTTTGTCATTGGAGGACCCCTCCAAAGTGGACCCAACGGCCTGTGGCGCCCTGACCAAAGTCCGGACTGGTCAAAAATCGATTTTTTAAAAAATTTCCAACTTTGGTATCAAATGAAAGCCCTTGTTAAGGCGAACATTTTTTGTCATTGGAGGACCCCTCCAAAGTGGACCCAGCGACCTGTGGCGTCCTGACCAGGGTCCGGACTGGTCAAAAATCGATTTTTTAAAAAATTTCCAACTTTGGTATCAAATGAAAGCCCTTGGTGAGGCGAACATTTTTTGTCATTGGAGGACCCCTCCAAAGTGGACCCAGCGGCCTGTGGCGCCCTGACCAGGGTCCGGACCGGTCCAAAATGGCCTAAAATCGATTTTTCCAAAAGTGGCCAAGTTTGGTATCAAATGAAAGCCCTTGGTGAGGCGAACATTTTTTTCATTGGAGGACCCCTCCAAAGTGGACCCACCGGCCTGTGGCGCCCTGACCGGGTTCCGGACTAGTCAAAAATCGGTTTTCCAAAAAATTTTCAACTTTGGTATCAAATGAAAGCCCTTGGTGAGGCGAACATTTTTTGTCATTGGAGGACCTATCCAAAGTGGACCCGCAGGCCTGTGGCGCCCTGACCAGGGTCAGAACTGGTCAAAAATCGGTTTTCCAAAAAATTTCCAACTTTGGTATCAAATGAAAGCCCTTGATGAGGCGAACATTTCTTATCATTGGAAGACCCCTCCAAAGTGGACCCGCCGGCCTGTGGCGCCCTGACCAGGGTCCGGACTGGTCAAAAATCGGTTTTCCAAAAAATTTCCAACTTGTTATCAAATGAAAGCCCTTGGTGAGGCGAACATTTTTTATCATTGGAAGACCCCTCCAAAGTGGACCGACCGGCCTGTGGCGCCCTGATTTCCCCAAAACCACGCAGCGCGGCGCTCGGTCCCCCTCCAACCTGTGTTCCAAAATACTCTTTCGAAACATTTACTGATAAACGTTTTATGATGTAGAAACAATTGCGTTTTTCAAATTTCCCCAAAAAACATTTTCTGATAAACGTTTTATGATGTTGAAACAATTGCTTTTTCCAAATTTCTCCAACCCCACGCAGCGCGACCCCCCCCCTTGTGGGCGTTCGGCCCCCCTACAGCCTGTGTTCCAAAATACTCTTTGCAAACGTTTTCTGATATACGTTTCATGATGCAGACACAATTGCGTTTTTCAAATTTCCGCAAACCCACGCAGGGTTTGGGGAAATTTGAAAAACGCAATTGTTTCTACATCATAAAACGTTTATCAGAAAATGTTTCCAGATTTTTGGAACACAGGTTGGAGGGGGACCGAGCGGAGCGCCCACGGGGGGGGGGGGGGGGGCGCGGCGGGGGGTTGGGGAAATTTTAATAACGCAAATGTTTGTAAATCAAATAACGTTAATGAGAAAATGTTTCCAAAGAGTATTTTGGAACACAGGTTGGAGGGGGACCGATGGCAGAGACAGAACACAGGTTGGAGGGGGACCGAGCGGAGCGCCCACTGGGTGGGGGGGGGGGTCGCGCTGCGTGGATTTGGGGTAATTTGAAAAACGCAATTGTTTCTACATCATAAAACGTTTATCAGAAAATGTTTCCAGAGTGTTTTGGAACACAGGTTAGAGGGGGGCCGAACGCCCACTAGGGGGGGAGGTCGCGCTGCGTGGGGTTGGGGAAATTTGGAAAACGCAATTGTTTCAACATCATAAAACGTTTATCAGAAAATGTTTTTGGGGAAATTTGAAAAACGCAATTGTTTCTACATCATAAAACGTTTATCAGTAAATGTTTCGAAAGAGTATTTTGGAACACAGGTTGGAGGGGGACCGAGCGCCGCGCTGCGTGGTTTTGGGGAAATCAGGGCGCCACAGGCCGGTCGGTCCACTTTGGAGGGGTCTTCCAATGATAAAAAATGTTCGCCTCACCAAGGGCTTTCATTTGATAACAAGTTGGAAATTTTTTGGAAAACCGATTTTTGACCAGTCCGGACCCTGGTCAGGGCGCCACAGGCCGGCGGGTCCACTTTGGAGGGGTCTTCCAATGATAAGAAATGTTCGCCTCATCAAGGGCTTTCATTTGATACCAAAGTTGGAAATTTTTTGGAAAACCGATTTTTGACCAGTTCTGACCCTGGTCAGGGCGCCACAGGCCTGCGGGTCCACTTTGGATAGGTCCTCCAATGACAAAAAATGTTCGCCTCACCAAGGGCTTTCATTTGATACCAAAGTTGAAAATTTTTTGGAAAACCGATTTTTGACTAGTCCGGAACCCGGTCAGGGCGCCACAGGCCGGTGGGTCCACTTTGGAGGGGTCCTCCAACGAAAAAAAATGTTCGCCTCACCAAGGGCTTTCATTTGATACCAAACTTGGCCACTTTTGGAAAAATCGATTTTAGGCCATTTTGGACCGGTCCGGACCCTGGTCAGGGCGCCACAGGCCGCTGGGTCCACTTTGGAGGGGTCCTCCAATGACAAAAAATGTTCGCCTCACCAAGGGCTTTCATTTGATACCAAAGTTGGAAATTTTTTAAAAAATCGATTTATGACCAGTCCGGACCCTGGTCAGGACGCCACAGGCCGCTGGGTCCACTTTGGAGGGGTCCTCCAATGACAAAAAATGTTCGCCTCACCAAGGGCTTTCATTTGATACCAGACTTGACAATTTTTTGAAAAATCGATTTTTGACCAGTCCGGACCCTGGTCAGGGCGCCACAGGCCGCTGGGTCCACTTTGGAGGGGTCCTCCAATGACAAAAAATGTTCGCCTCACCAAGGGCTTTCATTTGATACCAAACTTGGCCACTTTTGGAAAAATTGATTTTTGGCCATTTTGGACCGGTCCGGACCCTGGTCAGGGCGCCACAGGCCGCTGGGTCCACTTTGGAGGGTCCTCCAATGAGAAGAAATGTTCGCCTCACCAAGGGCTTTCATTTGATACCAAACTTGGCCACTTTTGGAAAAATCGATTTTTGGTCATTTTGGACCGGTCCGGACCCTGGTCAGGGCGCCACAGGCCGCTAGGTCCACTTTGGAGGGGTCCTCCAATGACAAAAAATGTTCGCCTCATCAAGGGCTTTCATTTGATACCAAACTTGGCCACTTCTGGAAAAATCGATTTTTGGCCATTTTGGGCCCGGTCCCCGGTCCGGACCCCTGGCCAGGGCGCCACAGGGGTCCGGGCGAAACCTACTATAGTCTATGCTGTAGTGCCCCCGCACCCCACCCCAAATCCCAAATAAGAAAGACCTGCTCACTGTGGATCTTTCTGTATAAGAGGCTAAACCTGGAGTTGCGACACGGTAGGGCCCAGCACCATCAGGGTGCCCCCCAGCCACATGGATAGGTCCTACAGCGAAACTAATGGGCCATTTAGATTCACCATATAGGGGTTCCTATTCGAATACAAAACCTCAGCCCAGCAGCTCTTATGTGTAGGGCTCCACAGTCCATAGGCCCAGACCCCCCCTTTTACACGTTAACTAGTGACCCCTGGCCAGCTAGCTACAGGGGCCAGATTCGAAATTCATATGCTTTGTGCTCATCTACCTCATGGGGTAATACTCCAGGAGCCAACCCCAGCCCCATTGTCCCAGCCTCAGGGGGGGGGGGGCTCAACCAAATTTGGGGGGATTTTTTTTGAAATTTTTTTGTAATTTTTTGTGGGTTTTTGTGTGTTAAAACTGCTAAAAAAATGATAATTAGGTGTTGGTTAAAAATAGCGAAAATTGTCAAAAAACGGTGAGCCGGAAATGTTGAAAATAGGGTATGGAAAAATTTTAGAATTTTGGGGTTATGGAGGCTTCGGCGGGCTCTCGATGGCGGGGGGGGGGGGATGGGGCGCCCCCCACTAGGGATGCCATACAATAAAACGTAAACGGTTAATATATGACAGAAAATCAATCAAGACAAATGACGTGTAAAGAGGCTGGACTGGAGGAAACAGGGACAGTGTTCTGACTATCATTGCTTTTTCTATCCGGAGACGGGCGAGCCTGAGGTTTAAAAAATCGGGTTAACAGTGTTTTAGGAGGAGGGGGAGCCGGAGATCGTGGCACCGGGGGTGAGGTGTCTGTGACAGAAGACGGAGAAATGACCACAGTTTCTATCGCTTTCTTCGGAGTAGCAGCGTCTCCAGTTACTCTAGGGTTACGTGGACTTGAAGATTTGGCCCCATTCCCTGAAGCTTCCGCAAACATACCGCTCAGAGTTCGCTGCACTCCAGAACCACCACAGCTGGGAACATCATTGCTCACCGTGTCTGACCTAATCGGTGTTAGGGCACAGTTTTCGACAGCTTGCGGAGACGGAGTGGCTGTCTTAGAGACTTCGCTACAAATCTTATCCAGAAAGTCGGTCACACTTTCATTGTCTTGTTCTGTTGAGCAGGGAACCATACTGTTCCCGGCTGCAGACTGTACCGAACTACCAGAAAATTCAGATTTCATAACCCAACAAAGTTTCTTGGGATCATAGTCGGCAATTTCAGCAATCTTACGCCTTGCCGCCGCCTTAGTTATACTGGGAAACTGTTCAGCTGTCCCCACGGATAGCGGGCACTGATCGTTGTATTTCTCACGACTTTGATGCCATTCCGTCAGAAACGTCGTCACAATGCTCTCTCGTGCACATGTTGACTGCTTAACAATTTGTATCAGTTTTGGTAAAGCTGAAAAAGGCACAAAAACGGTACAGTTCGGGCAATAGTAATCCGCTAGTTTCTGAAGATGAACAGCGAAGAAAATATTACCTTGAAGATTAATATTAAGCACAACAGTTTCCAAACTAGTTGCACAAAAAACTAAACCCCTTACACGTCAGTTCAAATCAATTCAATCAATTCAAAAGAAAAAAAAGAGAAAGACAGATAAAAGGAAAACACATACCAACATCAGGAAAGGAGCTTTTTCCAGACGAGTTGCCTACGGGACCACCACCATCCCGGGCGGACGGCGGAGTCCTCATGGAGACTGCCACGGTGGCGCCGGCAACGGTAATTCCTGCACTGTCGGACTCAGTGTCAACAGATGACACATCACCACTGCCCTGCTGTGGATCCGTAGTATCTGTATAGGACTGTGACTGAAGACAGCAATCCTGAGGGTCTTCAATCAGCAATGGCAAACTCCCAACAGGAACCATCTGAAACACGATTATGTACCCACAGTATACATGAGCAGTGAGAATGTACTATGTATAACAAGAGATAATGAACAACTAAAGAATAAAGAAATATCTTCCACAATAATATTGTTACTGAAAAAAGCCTTTACAGACAAGGAATCGCATACAATCAAAGAAAGTAAGCCAATGGTTGTTAAAAATACCTCAAATCGACTCAGTACTGGCGCATACTGTTCTTCCAAAATATCAGAACTAGCCCCGGAATACAACAATCCAATCACAATAGGACGCAGCCGGCCCAACTTTTTCTTATCCTTCTGGCTCTCTCGCCATAATTTGGCTTCCAAGCGCATACGAACTCGACGAGCTTCAAGGTCTTCGTCCTAAAGCAAAAACCGTATACTACAACAAAAATGAGAACTTGCACAACAGCAAGATTGGGCATACCAACCAGCCTAGCCTAATAGTTTTCGTAGGACAAAAACTCTGACACAACCTTTTAAGGCGGTGGTTCCTTTTGGGGTACTATTGCTAGCGCACCGCCTTTTGTAGAAATAAAAATAATAACCCATTATTTCTGGAGCTACGTAAACCTTAAATTTAAACTAAAGGGATAGTATTAAAGGTCTCACAGTGGTTATTTTGACAGAAATGTAATGACTGAAAATGTAGTTTTTCCAGCATCTATGGAGCATTTAACAAGCACGCTGGGGGATTGCCTTTTAACAGGCGTGTTTTGCACAAAAATAGAGCCTTTTTAGTTGCCCCGATTGCTGCTGTCTAGCTAAAGTAATCGCTTAACGAAGTAGGCAAAATTCAGGTTGCGCGTATATTTTAGCTAATTTCTCTAAATCGAAAAGCTATTTTATAATTATTTTAAAAGACTCTCCAGATATTTGATAGAGGTTGATAGTGATGTAACACAGTTTTGTGTGTAGTTGTAACACATATGGTTTTTTTGTTCCAAAAGTTCAAAAGCTGCAAGGGTTCTTCTAGGCAAAAATAAGTGGGGGAAGAGTGGAGGGGGCGCCTACCGCTCACTAGTGGGGAAGGTCCAAAAGAGGGGATAAAATGGGCTAAAAATGCTGAAACTACAGTATAAATAGTCGGTGAAAGAATGTACTGGCCCGTCGGTCGGTGAAGGCCGTTGGCGCAAGCCGGGCCGCCCTTATGTTGCCCCCCCCCCGCTCGGAGAGTTTGCGCTTTAAAAGGTTCTAGCATATTATGTAGGCTTATTATAGTAGGGAAAGTGTAATACTTTATTCTTCCTGTTGTACGTTGTTGGTTTCCCCACAATAAAGCCAACTCACATCCAAATCATCCTCCTGGGACGACCCGCCATCTGCCACTTCATCATCGCTGAGATATCCGTGTTCCACAAAAAATCCATCATCCTCGTCATCCTCACAGCCTTCCCCTTCCGCGTCCTTGTCGTCCTAATTCATGCAAAAAACAAGAGCAGTCCAGACAAGGCACTTATTTATATGTAGATTGTCAGAAAAGAAAAAAAACGAAAAACGAAAACAACTAGATTATCTAGGACCGAATTATGATGATGTAGAGAAAGGAAAGAGTCTTTAATACAGACGCCAGCAAGGAAGTGGAAATGTTTCAACAGAAAATTACTCTGCCATAGGCTAACTTTGGACATTTTAGAAATAGCGTAAGGAGCATTCAACTCGATGGATAAACATTTTCATACTTTCACAGTTATCCAATCATATCAAAGATCTCTGGTTAAAAACGTGTATGCGAGAATTAAAACTGATTAATTAAGTACGAATTTACAACAAAATATGTTTATAGTCAGACTACATTTGTTGTAAACTCCATTTAAAAGTGATGATCCGTCAAAAAGTAGCAAAACCGAAACATATGTACCTCTTCCTCATCAGATCGACATTCATCAGCGTCATTTAATTCTTCTTCCCATTCATCGTCACTATCAACTTCGTAATCAAGGTTCTAGAACCAGAAATCGTAATTGTAAATATTTAGGTATATACGTACGTATATTGAAATTGATGTTAACCAGAAAATAATAAAAACCTACAAGAATCTCGATTCAAAATTTTTAGAACAGTCACTGCGTGCGTAGTCATTACCGCTCAATCTGTACATTAAAGGCAACAACAAACTGCGGAATACAAGGTTCAAAGGAATACCTCATCTCTTCCGAAAGGTCGACGAGCAGAAATGGCAGGCGATCCATGCTTCCAGGTTAAACGAACACCATAATAAGCTGGGCGATAGTTGTCATGAAACTGAAGCAGTTTTGCCTTCATTTTCTTCAACCTATGTACATCAGACGAATAATTCATTCTAAGCTGAACAAACGCAGAAAACGATATTCACAGGAATAGTATTAGATGTCCTAGATTTCTTCACAAAATCCAGTTTCCAATGTGGATAACCCTGACAAGGTTGAATATATCGGCCTTGGTTGTCTGTGTGGACAGTAGGGTTGGTTTTTTTTCCGGAAAAAAAGATTGCCGGAAAAAAACCTTTTTTTCCGGTTTTTTCCATTTTTTCCATTTTTTTCCTTTTTTTTCCGGTCACTCCAAAATTACACAATGTGCTAAAAGTTGCTTTATTTCATGTTTTTGCATGCACAGAAGCAGTTTTCGCGATATTTGTAGCCCCACAGGGGTAATGCAATTACACAAGCGCTTAGAAAGATTCCAGTAGTGGTTACAGGAATCAAATATTTTCAGCGGGTGACGCTGTTAAAGCAAAGGACAGGTCACTTCTGTATACTTTGGCGGTTCTACTAGACCTTAGTTTGTGGTTTTCATAGGTAACACGCTACGTAAAGTAAACAATTCCAGATATTTTAACAGTTTTGGTTGAACACTCCACTGTTAGGTATTGAATTATTAACTCTACCTGAGTTACGCAATCATTTTCACATTCCAAGGGAAAAACGCTAAATCCCAAAGTTAGCTCAAATGCATGAATATCGTATTCTTACCTCATTAAACACTGTTGTTGATGGTTTCTTAATGTTCCGATGTTATAAATTAACTGTGAGAACATGTCCCGAATATTTTTCCATTTTTTCCGATGCATCGAAAAAACCAAATACAATTTCGTCAGATTTAGCATACCCCCACCTACTATGACCCACAGAAAAGGTTGTAAATAGTGTGAAATTGCTGGAAAAGCTCAGAAAACATGATATTTTATTGTAAAAATCGTCAAAATAACTTTAGGAATATTTTTCCATTTTTTCCACCCCATCGGAAAAAAATGGAAAAAAACGGAAAAAACCTTTTTTTCCAGTCCTTTTTTTCCGCGCCCATCCCTAGTGGACAGGCCTCGCGACAGCTTACCAGCTAGCGGGCGGGAAGTTTTTACTTTAGTACCAAAAACTGAAAAGTGATAAATGCATTACTTACTCTGTTGCTGCTTGGCCTATGGCTATAACGTCCAAATCGGCATCAGTATTTTCGTCGATTTTAGACAAAGTAGGACCCTGCTTGCCGACCAGATGAGAACCAGTTTTAAGTTCGTTCAAGTATAAATCACTCACAGGAGCAACCTGAAATAAACATGTCAATGAATTTTCGCAGTTCTGATAAACATTGATGTTGGGAAAATGCTCACGCGGTTGTTGTGCAGAAAAAATTTTACTCTTGCCCAGTTTTTTGGGAGACCTAACGTCACTTCTCTTTGACTAAGTTTAGAAATGCGTAATGATTGTCTTAAAAGTCCCAGGAACAGGGTTCATGCGGACTTTTGGATTTCATTTTCCCGGTTTTTCCAGGTTTTTCAGACCGATTTTCCCGGTTTTTCTTCCAGTAAATGGCAGTAAATTTAGAAGATCATATATATGTAATTATAGCGACGATTCTATTTATTTTGAATCTATTTTGAGCATTTTAGCCATTGAACACAGTATTACATTGTTTGATTTTCCTGAAATTCGATATTTAAGCCTCATCTGAATTACTGTCCATCTGCGATTGAGGAGACTGAGCCGACAAAAATCTGATGCCAAAACCAGGCTTTAGATCACGAGTGCTGTGATACCAAAATAGTCATATAGACAAAAAATTTTGGTACTGTTGCAATGCAAAACAGGAAAATACAAAAATTGCCTTGTCCAAATTACTCCTCCACCACTCAAAATTCTTAAAACTTTACCAATTGAGCTGAAATAAATATGGGTATGTTTTCGACCACGCTGAGTCCAAATATCGCAAAATTTTTCAATTTCGAGTCGTTTTTCGAATCGCAAGGGGAGGGAGCAAGTGAAACCGAAAAAATTATTGTCGCCAATTTTACTGAAAAGTTGCATAAGGGGGTGGGGCGCTGAGCACGAATCTGAAATTCGATTTTCGATTCAGCTTTTCGTTAGCTCAACATAAGCTTACAGCCTATAAGCTTACAACTTTAGCTTATATCAAGCTAACGAAAAGCTGAATTGGAAAACGGTCTTCAAATTCGTGTGCAGCGACCCAGAGAACCCCTGTATGCAACTTTTTAGCAAAATCGGGGACAAAAAGTTTGTCGATTGCCCTTGGTCCCTCCTTGCAAATCGGAAAAAATAAGAGTCCCTCGAAATCGAAAAATTTTGATATATTTGAACTCAGCGTGGTCGAAAACATACCGATACCAAATATTATTCTTTTTATTTTGAAGAGCCAAGAAAATTTTTGACAATTTAGACATTTTTAGGGAGAATTAGAATTGTTCTCCAAAAACAGAGATTTTTGACTAGTTTACTGCAAAAACTGAAGAAAAACCACAAATCTGTTTCTGCACCACAAATCTATTTCTGCAATAAATTTTTCCGGAAAAAATCCATCCGTCACTGTTCGCACTATCTTGATATTATTCGCTTTCACAATCTCAACTGACACTTAAGCAAATACAACCATATTACTTAAGGTTATTCGTACACTTTTCAAAAAATAATAGGTCAAATTTAGCAATTTTGCGGGAGGACAAGCTAGGCTTCAACATCTAGTTAGCAGCTCACATTCGTTTGAAATTTCTAAAAGTAAAAAATAATTTTTAGAATAATGATTTTGGCGGAAGCAGGCAAGTTGTGTCAAAAGTGTTTAACATGTTTCAATTTCTGAGAAAATTCTGTACCATTCATTCATCCAATTAGTATCCAGAAAACCAAATAAAGTGACAAAAATTAACAAATATACATAAAAGAGATCAGAGAATTTGAAAATCGACCTTGTCGTGAAGAAAGTAGTAAGAACTAAAAGAGATGAAAGTTTCGAAGGTAAAACTTGAAATTCGTTTTGAAAATTTAAACTGAAATTCATTAAATTTACACCAAAAATACAAAAATTTCTCTGACTTTCTCATTTTCCCGGTTTTTCCCGGTTTTTCCCGGTGTTTCACGATTTTCCCTGATATTCCCGGTTTTTCCCGGTCGCATGAACCCTGCAAGAAAGATTTTAACAACGATATACCTAACAACTTCTATGTAACATTCAGTAAACCTGCTCCGCGAAATTCGCTTCAAAGCATTTGAAGTCATCAGACTCAAGTCGAGCCCTGCGTAATGCAGGTGCCAATTTCATTCCTTCTCTTAGCTGGAATGGCAAGAAAGTAGATTCACAAGGGACTCCAGATGTCACATCGGCTCTTTTCTACAAGAAATATTAAAAGTCAACAGAATCCGGTACTTTTTAACCTAACACAGTACGTTATGTCGACTTAACCATACACGGCAAAACGTAAAATTTCCAGAAGATTCAAATCCAGCAATAACTCTTATCACACAATGTAAGTACGCATCATTGAAACAATGCACGCAAACTTACAATTTCTTGGCATTCTGCAGTTGGAGCTTTAAAAAAGCTTCGAAAGAGATTTGCTTGCTTCTCTTTCTGCAACAAAACGAAATACTATATACCTTCCTATCTATAGTAATTTAGTGAGATTAAGCAGGGGCGCACATAAGGGGGGGAGCGGGGGGGGGCGGTTCCCCCAAACCAGGCGTAAAGGACGCGGACATAAATTTTCGAACTCAATTTACCTTAATTTCACTGTTTTAAACTTTTTAATAGCAACTTTCACATTTTCAAAAATTTTCGCGCCTTCGGCTCGGCGTGAAATTCACTCGACTTTTGCGTAATTTTTGCTTTTCAATCCTTGACTTTTTCAAAACTTTTCCAACTTCTGGGAGCTTCGAGCCGGAGACCTCCCAATTTCGCGGTCCGCCCCCCACAAAAAATCTTCTATGTGCGCCACTGAGATTAAGTACGTGCATGCTGAATTTCTGTACGAATAAAAACTGTGAGACAAAGTGGAGATAAATTTTCACAACTCAAATAAAACTAGACGGCGGATCCGACTCAAATTTTCATGGCAAGTCCATGACCTCCAGCTCCCAACAGAAAAAGATTGAACCCGATCGGTCCACCACTCTCCAGTGATCCCTAGACCAGACAATCCATTATTTAAGGTATTCCGCCAAGTTCTCTAGGTAGTGCGCTATCGCACAACAAACATGATTATTGGATCACCTTTTCCCTAATAGCCTGTTCTGCTTTCTCCTTTTCCTCTCGAAATCGCTGCTTTTCTGCTTCCTGCTGCATACGTTTCTCCTCTCGAGCTTTCCGTATCTGTTCACGCTCCTGCCGTTGCTGTTCACGCTCCTGCCGTTTCTTTTCAGCTTCTTCTTGTTTCAGCCTTTTCTACAAAACAATTCGACACTGTCGGACTGAAACAGGTGTACGTAAGGAAGTATACAAGTACGTACTGTTAGGCTTACCTCCTTGGATTCTTCAAGAAGAAAGAAATCTCCAGAGGCGAGAGTAGTCTCTCAAGGATCGCCCGAAGTCTCGAAATTCTGGCAACGCGTACAAGACCGTTAAAATTTCATAAATGGATTTAGAACAAAAAATCCTAGTTGCAGCTAGCTAATTTATCTAATCGATCGAAGATAATCCGTAACTATCTAATTAAATCGTGGACCCTGAAATTACGGCGGCTGAACCAGGTGGTTCGATTTCTTAGCAAGATAGGCTTATTTTGTGGGAAGACCACCCGGATGCCCGAAGACAGCAACAACAAATATATACATAATATCCAATTAATGAAATGTATATATATGACATAATTTAATCTGACAGTCTTACCTTGCCCAGTGGAGTTTTTTGAGAGTAATTTGACCCGGACTGCTCTCCGGCACTAGTGCTGCAGTATAAAACGGTGACGTCGCCAGCAACGCCTCTTCCAGTCTCCACAACATTTTCTGAATTTAAGCCTAAAGCAGAAAACATACACGTATATATTAATTTTTTGGCGACACTAGTGCCCACAAGCTTAATTAACTTCCGACACTGCACAGTTGAACAAGTTACATGATGAAAACCCATGTAGACAACTGGGTTTATTTTAGGCGAAAAAAGTGGGAAGAGGAGAGTGGAGGGGGGGAAGTCGAAAAGTGGGGGGGATAAAAGTCTGAAAATGCCGAAAATACAGTAAAAATAGCCTGTTTTCGACATACTGCTATAACTATGCTAAAAAGTGCTCAAAAATTGAGTTTGAGTATATACAAAAATAGACGATTGTTGACCAAAAAAATTCCGGCAAAGCCGGAAAAGTTTTGAAAATTTTGACCAAAAATCCTCAAAATTCGGCATTTTCTGGGCACCATATAGTGAGTAAGGGGAAGCCAAAAAAGCAGGGGCGGGCCGAGTGGGGGGAAACCCGAAAAGTTGGGGGTGCGCCCCCCCCCCCGCCCCCCGAAGCAAAGTATATAAACCCACGACAACGTTTTGATCGTCTATGTTCAGTCCAGGAAGTTAAAATCAAAAGAAGCATCAAAAAAGTAAGACGGGATAGATCCTACAAATGGCAAGCAGCCAGTGAGTCCAGCAAGATTTTGTATGGCTGATTTCAGCTTTCTAAGCTGAATATTGTAATATGTATACAGAAAGAAGATATATATATATGTGGCGAGTCAGGTCCAGATAGTTGAATAGGCAAAGTTCGTGGAAGCGTGCGACTGGACTCGTCACTGGGCTGGATCGCATACACTGCACACAAGCTTTACTGAGTAGAAGAATAGGCAACGTTTAGATAACAGCAGTCAGAGCAACCAGAGCAACAATGTTTACAAAGCAAGGGTTTATATACTAAGCCAAACTCCGCCTTAAACTTTAGTCATTAGTTACAGTCATTAGGTTTTTCCTATGGCAGTTGTTTCACTGGAAGTACAAAAAGTGCAAAAGAGTTTCGTTTTATGGTTTTTCACTGTGCGGAATCTTTTGAAAGTAGCTGAATTTAGAAACTTGAATCATATCTTTTGACATTAATGAGCTTTTAGACAAATTGCACAGGAAACATAAAAAGTTCAAAAGTTTGGGGTCTCGTTCATCAAAGAGTCATGCTACCATATAATTCCCGGAATTGCAGGAAAGAGTTAAAATAAAGTTGTTTCTATTGGTAGGTAAATTACCCAGTGCAGAGAGGTGCTGACTAGGCATCATTATTGGAAATTTAGACTACGGTAGCTTGGTTTAGGTAGAATTTAGGTACGTAAAGCTTAGGTTTCTAGGTACGTACATAATTTTATACGTAGGAATTTTAATATAATTTAATGATAATTTACTGTATTAAATATTCCGGAAATGCATCTGTGACATCACCCACCCGTTATAAAAGTCAAAACTCCTGTTTTGAATGGCGGTTATACAATACAAACACGGCAAAATAATCACTTCTATTAACTACAATACATTATAACAATAATATAGGTAACATTTGTTGTGTGTTTCATTTCAACTACATGCTTGTAGAGTTATTTTGATTCTTTGATTACAAAAAAATAATAAAATTTCTGAACTGGGATTTGATCCGGGTACCGTTCGGGTGCAAGGCGAGAAACCTGCCACTGCGCTACGCCCCCTTTATAGATTTTAATGCTTCGAGCGTTTATATATGTGAATGTCTTTTGCGCTAGGGTAAGTCGTGTAGGCTATTGACTGTTAACTGCGTTGTGCGTAGCTGTGTG
The DNA here is from genome assembly GCA_030248195.1 of Trissonchulus latispiculum. Lineage (NCBI taxonomy): Eukaryota > Metazoa > Nematoda > Enoplea > Enoplida > Ironidae > Trissonchulus > Trissonchulus latispiculum. The sequence goes on from JASAND010014410.1 coordinate 15,389, forward strand.
CAATGCTTTGCAGGTTCCTACGTTTCAACTACGTACTCATATAAAGTCAGCGTTAAAGTATATATGTCGCAGTAATTTCTGTATTCAGTAAATACTGTATTTACTGGCCGATTTCAGTAAATACGGTATTTACTAGTAAGAATGGTATTTTCTTTAAACGTCCTATCTTTACACGTAAATACCATTTTTACTGAAACTCGTCCAGTAAATACTGTATTTTCTAGTAAATTCTGTATTTCATCTTAAACGCCTTTGTCTTTGTGTGTGGCCAGGAAAACAAAGGACATGCCGACGTCATATTTAAAGTCAAAAGATAGGTCATGCATAGTAACAATATGTACAAAGGGGGTGCATGAACATATAGTTTAGAAGCTTAAAACATTAGTTTACAAAATTAAAAAATTATTTTAGCTTTTAAAACACAGCTTTCAAAATCAAAACAGATATATTTACACAGGTATTATATATTCTTAATGAATTACGATTAATTAAAAATTCATTAGTTACTTTATAGTCTTAAATTTGCAATTCCTAATTTTAAAAAATACACAAATAGCATTTTTAAAACTTTAAGTAAACTTATAGTGTTTCTGTAATTAAGATTTAAAGTGTTAGCAAAACTGCTTTTAATGTGTTAACTGGATTAACATTACACTATTTTTAATTTTGTAAACTGTTTTAAACTTCTGAAGTTTATCTTCATGCACCCCCTTTGTACATTATTGTTACTATGCATGACCTATCTTTTTGACTTTAAATATGACGTCGGCATGTCCTTTGTTTTCCTAGCCACACATAAAGACAAAGGCGTTTAAGATGAAATACAGAATTTACTAGAAAATACAGTATTTACTGGACGAGTTTCAGTAAAAATGGTATTTACGTGTAAAGATAGGACGTTTAAAGAAAATACCATTCTTACTAGTAAATACCGTATTTACTGAAATCGGCCAGTAAATACAGTATTTACTGAATACAGAAATTACTACGACATATACAAGTTGTGTTTCTTTCGTGTACAGCGAGGGTGAGGCAAAATCTGGGAGGGTATCTACGTAAACAAGTTATATCTATGAAAAGCGTGTAATTTTGAAATATTAACATGTAGCATATAAGGGGCAAATTAGGTGTTACAAATTGCTTTTTGAGTGTTGTTGACATGAAGAAAAGCAATTAGGATTAAAATTAACGAGGTTTTTTGACAGCTAACAATTCTAAGTTCTTATTCATGAGGGGGCCAAGGTATAAAAATTTGTCGGATTAAATTCTGTTTTTGTTTCAATCCAGTACTATTATATCTATTTCTCAAATGCTGTTACACGTAATTTATATTCAAGGTGGTATTGAATAGAATTAGTTCTTATCTAGTTATATCGCGTTCTCACCCCGGCTTTGTAAAAGAAACCCTCCCGGGCGAGAAAGGGAGCAAAAATAGCTGTGCCAGAAGGGAAGGACGAATCGTGCTGGAAACGTTAATTGCCGGGCCAACTGGCGCGATGCCGTTGCTCGATTTTAGTCGGGTTTGACGCGAGTTAAAGGCCGGTCGGCCATGTTACTAGTTACTGCTCTACATTTTAACGAGTGCTGTTCTCAATTTTTATTTTGCCCCGTTCTATTTTGTAGTTGTCTTAAAGGACGGTTGTAATAGGAAATTATGAATACAAGGCATCAGCAATTTGCAGGAATGTATATATAGTTTAGCAACGAAGCTTTTTTCAAATATTTTTGGTTGGTGTATTATATAATTTGCTGAACGTTCAAAAATCCGAACTGGAACGTTAACGTGACAGTGGTAAAACATGGACAGGTCAAGTATGATAATGTTGAACTCTTGTATTGTAGATCCCACGGTAAGATTGTGGGGCTTAACTCCCCATTTTGAAGGTAAAGTGAAGTTAATTCATTTGTCAAGAAAAGGGAAAACTTAACGTGGATTACGTTTCTCAGAGATAGAGATAGAGGAAGGGAGGGGGTGACTTTCTATTTCCTTTTTGTATGGCGAAAAGCCAAATTTCTAGAATCCTAAAAAATCTTAATACATATATATCTTGAGAAACAGTGATGCAGAGAGATGTTGTAATTCTATGAGAAATGAATAAGAATGGGTAGTCAGATTGGGTCAAAAGGACAAGAGACAAAAAGAGAGACTAGAGTGTTTTTGTAATTGTAACATTGCCGAAGGCCATTAAGGATGTTACAATATTAAAGTTTAGGGACTGATGGAAGGGAGGTATGATAAAGGACCTCGGATTTTAGTATCCATATAGTGTGGTAGATTAGACGTGACTATGCGGAAGTACTGTGAGTTAACTGGAAAGAAGACAATAAAACAGACAAGAAAAAAGTGAAGTGAAGGATTACAGTCGCCTCTTAGTGTTCTGATAGTTGAACTATGTAACTAGTGTAGGCGGAAAAGAACAAAAGGGGAATAGAGAAAAGGATGAAAACTGAGGGGAAAACGGAGGTCAGTGCATTGTGTTTTGAACCTAGTAAAGATATTAAATGTGATAGTTCCCTAATTGAGAACAATAAACATGGGTTTATGATAAGGAGAGATTACAGAAACAAGTGACTCTCTGCAAACGATCGGGGCTGAAAATAACCGAATATAAAGGTCTGAATTTTTTTAAATTTTCTCAAAATACTCCAAACGAATATCAGTCAAATTTCGAATTTCACGAAGGCAGAGGCACAAAAGATTTGTTTAGTTTTTATCTGATCCTATTCCAAAAGTGGTTATAAACTTGAGGAGTTGTGGGTGTGGTCTTAGTCTGCAATTTGTTTGTAAATCGAGGAATACAAATGAACTTGGGTAAAAAAGGCGAACTGTAGTGTACATAATTATGCAACGACTAATCTTATTCAGTCGCATGGAAAATGCAGATATGAATGAAATGAAGCTAGTAGAAACAAGATTCGAAAAGGAAATAAAGGACCCTATCTTTTTAGAAGTGGATACAGGGGGGGGGGTATGGAAAGGGAAAATTAAGTACTTGAATTAATGCAATGGAAAACAAAATATAAACAGTTTTTGAAGTGCCGGGAAACATGATAATTTAGCGGAATACAATTTTTTTAACAAGTAATCAGTGATTGAAATTTTAAAATTCATTTCCCCGGTTTGAACCGATTGGGGCTAGTCCACACAACCTTAAAGGGTATTTTGATGATAGAGATATATATCCTTCCGCCGTGAAAATTATTTCCAAATTAAAACGACGGCTTTGCCAACTGTATTATTTAGTCCACGTGAAGAGTCCACAGTGTAGTCGACAAAGAATAGGCTAAAGCTGATATTGAGATAACACAATTTGTAAATAGCAAGAGGCAAAGAGTCTCTAAACAAGGGGAGGGGTGTAGGTTTCTGAAATAACAAGGCATATTTTCTTTGCTTTAGGCAGAAATTTAGTAAAGACAATTTAACACCCTTTAAGGTAAATTTAACAGGTTAAAACTATAAATTGGAAAACTTGAGCAGACTAGTAACAAGTACTAACCGAAAACTTTAATATATAAATTTGGAATGTTTATTTTGTCATATTTTAAAAAAATTTTGGAAAAGATTTGCACACAAGTAGCAGTGTAAATACAAAGGTTCAGAAAAATTGAATGTTGTCATGGTTATACTAGTAATTATTTAGAGACAAGGAGTCTCTGAACAATGGGGAAGGGTTAAGTTGGAATAACATAAATATTTTTTGTTTTAGAATTAGTGAGCTTTAAGCGAAAGATTAGAAGACCGTTATTTAAGGTAAAGGGAACTTTTGGCATTTTAAACTAGGCATAGAGCTACGTAAATGAGAATTATTGTAAGGTTTAAAATTTCAGGAAAAATAATATCTTGAGATGGAAGGCAATAACTTCAAGGGGGTCCATGAAATGAAATAAAGCGGTGACTCACCAGTGAGATCCTAGTTGCTTCTATATACAATAGGTGAGAACAGATTGTGATTTCCAAACACTTTAACGACGGTAGAAAATATTTCAATGTGGTAAATATGCGTTAATTGGAATCAAATTGCAATCAAAAGTTTATTTCAATGTTTCTAGAAGATGCTCTGAGTTTGCGAATTTACACGATTTTATACACGACCCATAGGGTTTCCAAATTGAGACGGGTATTTCGTTAAGTCTACAGTGCTGCATTAGCAGAAAAATTAGTTACGAAGGAAAACATTTTGTTTTAAATATCAAAATTTTTCAAAAGGCTCTAATCTTAGACTGCTAATTTAAACGGCCTAAGTTGTTTCAAAAGTATTATCAAGACTTCCTTAAAATATCAAGACTCGCTAAACCAAAGTAAACTAATTCAATTATTTTTTCTGTTTAGGCTTTGCGCAAGGAATGGACGAGCAGAATCAGGCGCTGGACCAGGGCCTAGGAGGGGGCGGTGCTCCTGGAGGGGTTGAGGGCGCAGGCGCAGGAGTAGGGGAAGGAGAGGTTCCTTCGGATCCCGAGGGCACAGGCGGGTTTACGATAGTTAGTCCGCGCTTGTCGAGCATTAGGTCCGCTTTAGAGGGGCTGAATGCCTTTGAAGGTGAGCTCCTAGGGCTAATGGAGACTATTCAGCTGGAGGGGGTGAATTCCTCAAAGTCGAAAAGAGCACGGCGGCATTTGGCAGTAACCTGGCGCAGGATAGAGTATCGGTTAAAGTGGATAGCGAGGGAGCTTAATTTGCCAGGGCAGCAGGCACAGCAGCAGCAGGAAGAGGAAGAAGAAGAATCAGAGGAAGAAGAAGAAGAAGAAGAAGAAGAGGGGGAGGAGGAGGAGGAGGAGGGGCCGCAGCAGCATCAGCAGGCTGAGGTGGAGGAGCAGCAGCATTAACTAGCGTTTTTTTGCAAGCTTATTTAATTTTTTTTCTTTAGACATCGAATTTAAGTTTTATTCTTGATTGCTTGATCATGGATGATAATCACCATCCGGAACTTCCAAAAGGGCCTGGCAAGTGGTATGGGGATAGGCCCTGTGCTGAGCCTTCTTCGTGGAATAAGGCTTATCTAGTTGGGGCGTGGCGGTCCCTGATTGAATGTGGTTTGGCGTATAGCATTTTACAACAGATGCTAAATTGTAACAAAAAGTCGGCTATAAATAATCTGAAATATCTGCAAAGTCAAACGCTACAGCTGAAGACTGAACTGCGAAAATTAGAGGCGAAGGTGGAGCAGGAGATCTGTAGAAGGAGTGTGGGGTGGGTGGGGGGCGAACTCTCTTAGCCGTAGGGCCGGCCTTTAGTCCGTTCTGCGCCATGCTGGACCTCAGTTGTGGAAGGTAAATAAATTTTTGTTACTTATTAACTAGAAAAATTTTACACATTAAATATTAAATTTTAGGCTGTAGTAGTGGTAGGGTTCTCGCTTCGAGGTTTACAAAATTTGAATAAAACATTGACAAAGGAAGAGAAGTATGTGCATAGGTATTTTGAGTGGTAAAATTTTCAGCATCATAAATAGAGCACACTATAATAATATACTATTAACAAATAAATATAACATGTTACAATAACAGTATCAGAGTTAAAGTCCAAATATATAAGAGTTCCAAATAGATATATTGTCCAAATATATGAAGGTCCAAATAAATAGTCAAAGTGTCCAAGGAATTGTCCAAATAAATATGGTTGGGGGTTAAACGTCCAAATATATTGGGGAAATACTAATCTAGGTCACACGTACAGGTTACGATAAATAGACAGTAATATACAATATTAACATAGTAATGCATGACACAATTGAAACATCAGTACAATATATTCTCAAGATACAAAATACAATAAAATACAAAACACAAGGAAAATAATGACACCTGAGGTAAACACCTCATCATCATCATCATCATCGGTGGGGCCTGGCGGAGCGAATCCATATAGCCGGACTAGAGACGTCCGGTACCCCTTAGGAAGTCCACAACTCCCCTTGGGGATTCCCAGAGGACAGCCAATCCATTGCTGCAGTCAAGGTGGAGCCTCCGGGGATTATCTTTAGCAGGACACTCCAGGAGAAGATGTTCCAAAGTTTCCTCATCCTGGAGACAGTCTGGGCAGAGGGGGGATGGGTAGAGGGTGGGATTGACCTGGTGTCGGTACAGCGCCAGCAGCAGACACTTCCCAGATCGCAGTTGGGATAGCATAGTTCGTTCCGATTTCAGGAGACCAGCTTCTGATTTAGCCGGAACTGGGCCTTTATCCCGGTAGATGGATTTGGAGCGTGCATGGGAAAGACCTGAATACCACTCCGAGATAATTTTCCTCCTGGTGACAGCCACAGCTGTGTCGTAGTCGACAGGAACCGCTTCCTGTCGCATCCGGGCACCGTTGCGGGCTAGATGGTCAGCTCGCTCATTGCCGTAGATGCCACAATGGCTGGGCACCCAGACCACGGAGAAGCTGATCCCAAATGACGACAGCCAGTTGAGAGAGGTCCAGATGTCAGATTCGGTTCGCGTGCACATAGTTCTGGGACCAGAAGCAAATCGCTGCACCGTAGACAGAGAGTCAGTGCAGATTCGAACGGTTTTGGTGGAGGACCAGCGGGCGTTGGATTGGAGCCAGTGTAGGCCCTGCCTAATGGCAAGAACTTCTGCCCGGTAGCTGGAGCAGAAGGATCCAGCTGGGTAGGCGAGGTGCCTCCGTCGGCCGGTGGCTGATTCCATGACATAGACGCCACATCCGCCTCTTTCTGTCCCTCCAGAGGCAGAACCATCTGTCCATAGGGTATAGTCTGCCGGTGGTAACCTGGTCAAATATTCCTGTGCAGCTTTCTTCTTCTCCGTAGGGGGCGCGTCCTTAGGGCACGTGAGGCGGAGCGAGTCATCGGTAACGAGATGTGCTGATTGTCCCCAGGGAGGCATTGGGGGAAGTCTGCACAGAGGTTCTCTTTCGAGTCTATTTAGTCCGGTGAGTTCAGAGGTTTCCGGCGCCTTGGATCGCCAGCTCGGCTGGGATTTGAGAGTTCGTTGGCGGCCGGCTGGCGGTTGGATTGTCCGGAACTGGTGGCTGTTTTCTGGCTGGCGCTGGTTCTTTTCATACGATTTCGCTGCCAGAAGCTGTATCCGGAGTTTGAGTGGCATTATCCCTGCTTCCATTTGCAGGGCCTCAAGAGGAGACGCACTGTGACAACCAGTGATCAGTCGACACGCCCTGTTCTGGATCTTTTCTGCCGTGCAGGTGTGGGTGGAGGCTGCATTGAGGCCCCACACGCCCGCACAGTATTCAAGGGCAGACCGGACGAAAGTGACGTAGACAGTCCTGAGATCCTCTTTGGTCAGTCCCCAGTCCTTCCCAGACAGGGACGACAGCACGCGCATCCGAGAGGTCAGCTTGGCTTTGAGGTTGGTGACATGCGATCCGAAGTTGAGGAGGCGGTCAAAGGTGACACCCAGAAAGGTGACGGTGTCCCGACAAGGGATCGGTTCTCCGTTGAAATCGAGGCTGAGACGGCGTTTGGCTTCTGCATTGTGTGTAGTGAAGGCCATCGATTCGCATTTTCCAACATTGACCTGCATATGCCACTTCCTGGACCATCTGTGGAGGACATTCAGGGCTGACTGGAGCAGTTCCTGGGCAGCACCCAGGTCTTCATCCTGTGTCCAGAGGGCTAGGTCGTCCGCGAATAGTGAGGCGGACACTCCCTCGGGCATTCTGTCCAGTATATCGTTGATGTAGACGATGAAGAGGAGGGGTGAAAGGCTGCTGCCCTGAGGGACCCCTTGATGCATAGCCCGGAAACTGCTGCGTTTTCTTCCAATTTTCACACATGCCCTCCGGTCCACCAGAAACTGATGGATCCATTTGACAGTGCAAATAGGCAGGCCAGATCTAATTAGTTTATTGATGAGCCCGTCTTTCCACACGGTGTCGAAGGCACGAGAGAAGTCAATGAGGGCTAATGCGGTTCGCTTGGCCTTCCTCTGGTTGGAAAATCCGTCGACGACTGATTGTGAGAGCCTGAGCACCTGGTCTTCAGTGCAGGCTCCGATCCTGAAACCAGCTTGCGCTGGAGTAAAGAAGTTCCTCGATTCTAGGAAATATTGGAGACGCCGTTTGACCATCGACTCCATGAGTTTGGATATAGCAGGGGTCAGGCTGATCGGGCGATATGAACTGATCAATTCAGCCTGTTTCCCTTTTTTGAGAATGGGAACCACCATTGCCTTCTTCCAGGAGGCTGGGATTTCGCTGTGGGTCCAGGAACGGTTGAATAGCCTGAGGAGGGATTCCCTGCATAGCGGCGTTGAGTTCCTGATCATTTCATTTGTGACTTCGTCCATGCCCGGCGCCTTCTTAGTCCTAAGGCACGAGATGGCTGATTCCAGCTCCGAAGGTGAGAAGGGACTGCAGATGTTTTGTTCCGGCATGCCGCAGGGACACGGGTTTTTCAGCAATGATCTGTTTCTTCTCTTCATGATCACTGCATCCCGGCCCGGGTTCGTCCGGCTGACTGCGGCATACTCCGAAGCAAAAGCTTCTGCTTTTGCGGCATCCGTGAGCAGATGCCTTCCGGCTTTGATGATGGCACCACTGGAGTCGTTGGAGCATTTTCCATCAATACTTCGAATCGTCCTCATTACCTTGGCCGGATCTGACCGTAGGCTCAGTCCGGATGCAAAATTCCTCCAGTCCTCGCGTTTGGCAGCGACGATCATCTCCCGCAGCTTCCGGGTCTCAGCAGTCCATTGCCGTTTCGCCTGGTCATCGTTGTTGGCCTGCTTTCGCAGGTTCCTGCACAGCCTTGCCTGGTCGCTGAGTTCAGGGCACCAGAATGCTTTGGCGTCCTTCCGGCGGTTTTTCGGAATTGCAGCCTTCGCGGCTACTTGGAAGGATGCTGAGATGGCGGACATCAGGTTGTGTGCAGTTTGTTCTTCTTCAGGCGGTAGGCGAAGGGACAACTGGTCGTCCAGTATTTTCCGGAACTTAGCCCAGTCTGCTTTTCTGAAGTTGTAGCGCATGGGCTTCTTCTGGTTTCTGTGGCTGGTGACGCAGTTCAGGCGTAGGCAGATGGGCATATGGTCGGAGACTGTATCTTCGAGCAGTGACCATACAAACTTTCCATCCCATCTGTTCCCCAGAACCGTCAGGTCTGGCACCGACTGGGCTGTAGCTTTAGTTGAGATTCCAGAGTTGGCGATCACCAGATTGTTCGCAGTGATCCAGTCCTCCAGATCCTCGCCTATGCTGTTGGCCGGTTGGAATGGGTCCCACAGCACACTATGGGCATTGAAGTCGCCCAGGAGGATAGTGCTGCTGGTACTGGGGAGTGGTCCAGGGTCGAAGGACTGGGAGCGCTGGTCGTCCGCGGTACGGATGATCGGAGGTACGTATACAGAGGTGACTGGTATAAGGTTCCCGTTTACTTGAAGTCGCACCGCAACGGCGTCAGTGGAGTCGTCCGAGGTCGCAGTCAGTGAAGTGTCGATACGCAGATAGTCAATGCCCTTCCGCACGAGCAGGGCGGTACCACCTCCGACGGGCTTTTGGGTAGTCAGTCGCCGGTCCCGTTTCCTGTAGCAGTGTTCTTCGTTGAAGTCCGGAAGTCGCAACTGGTCTCCCTCTGTTAACCAGGTTTCCTGGATAGCGGCAACATCGATTTGTTCTTCCTCCAGGATTTTCCGGAGGAATAGCCTTTTGGCGGAAGAGAGGGCTCCCGCGTTCCACTGTAAGAATCTGAGCTCGCTGCGGGGCCGGTGAACGTTTTCGCCGCGGCGACTGACGGAGCCTGTCGTGTTGGTTGAAATGGTAGGAGGTGGGCTAGGCCTTACTGCACGCGGGGCTGGGGTAGGTACCACTGAGGTAGGTGGTAGGAGGGGAGTGGGAGCCTGGGAGTGATCAGGTCTGGTGCAGCGACTGCACCGGAAAGTGTCTATAGTTCGCTGTGGCAGTCCCCGGCTGAAACTGCCAGGTGAGATCCCACTACACATTCCATCATGCACCCAGAGCTGGCAGACTGTGCAACTGATGGAGTAGGAGCGACGGCTGACCGGCAGCCCGCAGACTGCGCAAGGCCATCGCGGACCCGGGTTTGGTTCAACGTCTCCAGCCATCAGCAGCAGCCGGGCGAGGTAGGCTGGTTTGCCTCGCCCGGCTGAGAAAAACACGGCTGGAGGGGGTAGCAGATTGGCTGTCCCGGCGTAGGGATCCAAGGAGGGTATGCGGGCTCCAAAACCAGGGGCAGCCCGAAAGGGGAAACCATTTGGTAGGCCAGAGGCTGTAAGCATCTCCACCGCGGCAAGGCAGCTTCCATTGGAGACGAGGTAAACACCTGGAAGCCATTATTTTATTCAAGTCTTTTTTAAAGGTAATCAATGAGTAGGATAATGCCGTTTAAACCATTTCAAGGGTTTTCGCCGTTTTGAACGAAAGCGACTAGGAGCGCAGTACGAATAGATTTTGACAGCTTCTGTTTGAATTCCAACATTTACCAACTTGGAACTTTTACAGTTGCTTTTTGAGGACCAAATTTGATTATCACACCAAATTTCTGCAGAAGTTTTCTCACTCAAATATTTCACAGAAAATTCTAAACTTCCATAATCGTTTACATCAAGCCAAGGATGCTTAAGAATTTCATAAGCACTTGGTCTATGAGAACCGTCTAAGCTTAGTATTTTTCCAATCAATCCTCTTGCTATGTTTGAAACTTCATCAGTTTCCAAATATTCATAAAAGCCTCGCCGAATTCTGGTTATCGTTTCCAACCTGGTTTTTCCGGTGAAAGGATATCTTCCTGTGAGCATTGCAAAAAGCAATACGCCACAACTCCAAATATCACAAGGTTTTAATTGAAAACGAGGTTCCCGAACTAACTCAGGAGCCATGTACAAGTCACAAATATTAAATTGAATTTCCTCAATTGCCCAATCACCAATCTCTGGTGGAAAAACGAAATAATTTTCAAAAGTTTTATGCTTCACTTGGGGTATACCTCCAGGTTGAGGATACAGCGAAAAATTCTTCAATTTTAAATCAACTAGGGCGATACAGTTCTGATGAGCAAATGCTACAATTTCCATAATTTGTCGAAAATAATGGCGAGCCGTAATTTCTGGAATTTTTCCTATTCGCTGCACTTCGTGTAGCAAATTTGTAGTATAGACGGTTTTCATAGAAACTGGGTTTTCGCTTTCATCGATCGGGGAATTAACTGATTCGCCTTTTTCATCATACCAAAATGCTGGGGCTAATAATAATTTTGAAATCATTAAGGGAGGAAAATCATAGGACCAATTCATTGCTTCAGTTAAGTTACTGATTAGTCTCTTCTTTACTGAACGGTACTGCGAGAGCAGTTTATCGGACAGATTGAGTTCTTCAAAAGGTCCTTTAATTACAGTCTCGGTTTGGTTTGGAGTATGTTCGTCAAGGGCAAGGATTCTAAAACAAAATTAAATATCAAATGATTTGAATGCAATATCTTTGATACGTAGTTATCTTTAAAATTGAGATTGCTCATCGCTTTCGTCAAGAGGTGCGTACAAATGCTGAGCGATAACGGCATCATCCTCAGAGTCTATAATGGAGTCTGAACTAATTAATGAAATTGAATCATCATCAAAGTTATTTGGTTCATCGGGAGCGGGGATGTCGCTGACTACAGCAACAACACCTATTCCATATGCTCGATCCGTAGTCGGTATTAAATCTGGTAGTGGTAACCTAGGTCTGCTGTAAGGTCGGGGCCATTCAAAGGCAAAAGTTTCACTATCGAAAAATTCACGCACGGGGTAAGTAGGACCATGTGGATCATGTGGTCGATTATCACGAATATATCTATAACGACAAGCCAAATGTCTATGCGTAGTTTCAGGTTCAAATCTTTCATAAACTCGTGTATGTAAATTATACACATATTCTGGCTCATTTACGGCGTCACATGATAAGGGCATATGACCGAATTCTGGTGGAGGGTGTACTAACCGTCCATTTCTGGAAGCGGCTGAGTCGTAAGGGTTTTCTGCCTGAACTTCATTAGGGTTATCATTCTGATCTGCTTCTGGCAAATTCACGGCGGGCTCAATATCATAAACACTAAACAAAAATAAATTATTAAACATACTTTAATTAGACTTCAGGTGATCTCGTAGTATCATCAACAGTTTTCCAAGCCAATTTTCTCCTGGGGCGGCTACCAAATTTGGGTTTTCAATGGGGGTTCCAGTTCCCCAAAATTGGTCTTCTCGAGTTTCAGCAATTTCTCTATCTCCAGTCTGGAGAAGATATTCTTTAAAATGTTCATTTTGGGTGAACTTGGCATATAGCGCCTCATACATTATGTAGCGCTTCACGCATTCCCATTCCTGTTTTTCCGATTTTGTCATACCGCTGTTCAGATTCTTCTGATCGGCAGGTTGGGGTTCAGACAAAATTTTCTCGGCTAATTCTCGGCGGCCGAAATATTTGGCTTTACTGCTTTGATAGTATTGTTCGGTACAATTGTAAGGTTGGCCGCACACGATAAACCTTACGGGGTGAAAATTACTGAATGGGCTCCTTTGCCCTGAAAAGGTTACTGTGGTAGAGGTCCATTTTTCGTGGACGGAGAAGGGGTTGGATGGGGAATAAATAGTTGGCAATGGTAGAATTTTGGCTCCCGGTCTGGGAAGGGTAGGCGTAATTCTCTTTTGGGGGGTTCCCCAGACGGCCTTCCACGCATTGCGTTCCTTCTTCCCCAGTCTCTTGGTTCCTGAAGCGGGTACCAAGGGACCAATGGTTGGGTCAAGGACATGCATCCACAACTCTGCAGCCTTGTGTATGGCAGCAGACGGGTATGCTCCTGGGGCGCTGGAGACAATTGGTATCTTACCAAGACTAATTTCAGCTTTCCAGATTGGTGGAAACACTCGGATCCGTCTCGTTTCCACATTTATAATTTCCTTGGAAACGTGCTTTTCTTGAAAGCACTGGACAGCAAGATTCAGTGGATGCGGTTCAGGACTGTTCACGTATCCGCATAAACAGTCTAAGAATTCTTTAAATAAGAATTCCACCTTAATGTCCAGTTGTGCACAGTGTTCTTCTTTGAACACGCGTGTTACCACAGCGGGCTTCCTCACATAACCAATGACATCATAGGTTTCGCAAAGTTTTTCAGGGACATAAGTTACACATGTCGGCATCTGCTTTTCGACATCCACGGAATTTGATCTGAGTACTGCGGCTGGGGCGATCACTATATCTTCGATTACTGGAATTAAATTATCCCAACCCAATTGGGTGTTTTCACGATACGAAACTTCAGCTCGCAGTTTCTTCTTTTCAACCTCATCGTTTTGGTTGCTTATGATCAGGGGAGGGAACGGGTAGTATGGAGAGTTGCAAAACTGTTGCAACTCTATTGAGAGCTGTAACTCGTCGTGGTCTGGGAATAGATTGGTCAGACATGACTTGGCCACTTTATATTGACCAACCACATCAATGAGGGCATTACGAAGTTGGGATGGGGTCGGGAGCAAATCGACTCCATATCGTTTAGTGTCTGTGTTTCTTCGTGGGCCTTCTGGCCACAAATATCTCATCATGTCAAACAATTTGACCCCTTGGTTAGGGTCTCGTGTGATACCAAGCTGTCGTGAAAATTCAGTGTTCAGAAACAGTTGGGACAAATCAATCATTCCATTAATAGGAAACCCAAAAGTTTCTTGGCAACGCGCACTGTCATGGCAGCATCCGTTAGCTACCAAGTAGCAGGGCGGCCTTTGGAGAAAGCACTTTAGTTCGGAAGGGACATTGTTCTTTCTAAAGGCCGTTAGATACCCCGTACAGTAGACGAAAACTTGCGAGGGGTCATCCGAAAAGGCTAGCTGGAGCAGCGTCAGGTGCTGACTTCCATGCTTTGTAGAATCTGTATCTAAGCCTTCAGTGTCAAAGGAGCACCAAGTGGAGTTGCGGGCCAGCTTGATTATTTGGGGGAAATGTTGATAATGTTGATTTTGATCCCATATCATTACTGGGTCATATTCAGTCCTTTGACTAAGGCGCGAAATAGCTCCTTCCCAAAGTGGGTGTCCTGGGGGAAGAGTAAGCTTGGCTTGGGACCGCGTACGGTTCTTCCATTCCAAAATCTCGTCTATAGGCTCTAGGACCTGATCTGGTCCATCAAACTGTATAATACGTCTAAAACAAATTTATATACACAGACTCAAAGAGGTTGTGTAGATCACAAATTATATTACATAGTAGATTCTTACATAACACTAATAGAACTAATGGTTACGAGTGAAAGCATCTTAGCTTCTTTTTACTCGTAGATTTTAAAGTACTGAAATGGGTTAAGTCGGGACCGTAGGGCGTAGGGAGCGTCTATTTGGGCAGCCTCATCGGTGGGATCAACAACTGGTTGCTCCGGCAGAGAATGTTCTTCCTCCTGCTCAGGAGGAGGTTCAGTAATAAGAATTTCGGGTACCGTATCTTCGATAGTATTTTCTAATTCGGGAACTATGATTTCATCATTAGGCGGTTCTAATTCAAGTTCTATAGTTTCTTCAACGGGCTCGGGTGGGAGAACTTCTTCTCCTTCAGCAAGATTATTATCAATAACTTCGTCCAGTTCCTTGGGTTTAGGGGCAAGTTTGGGGGCATTACTACCATGATAGCGTTTTAATCGGTTTATGTGTACCGTTTGAGGTTTTCTGTTTCTTCCCCGGCTAGGTTCAATGGTTGCAGTGGGATGCCGTAGGGATATTATAGTAAATGGACCGTGCCAGGTATGGGCTAACTTAGTACTTTTACCTTTCGGGACAGCAGCATTATGCACCCAAACTTGGTCTCCTACGTGAAATCTTGGGTCATGTTCTCGTCTATCATAGTATGATTTTTGACGAGTTTGAGCTTCTTTAATGTTTTCTCTTGCTGTTTCCCATGCATCCCTTATGCGCACCATAATGTATATTTTAAAGTCTTCTACATCAACTTGGTAACGAGGTAGTCTCAAGGTAACGTCCAGGGGCAAATTGGGCTCTCTTCCATACATTAGCAGAAAAGGTGAACATTTTGTGGATTCTTGCCGACTAGCGCGATAAGCAAAAAGGACATAGGGGATGTAGGTATCCCAATCACTTTGTTTCGAATTGACATACATACTTAGCATTTTTAGGATAGTGCTGTTAAAACGTTCTACTAAGCCATCTGTTTGGGGATGGTAAGGGGTGGTAAAGGCTTGCTCGACATCTAATATTTGAGTAACTTCTTTCATTAGTTTAGAGGTAAACTGAGTACCCTGATCGGATAGTAAAACTGAGGGGGCACCGAAACGGCATACAACGTTTTCTACGAAAAGTTTCGCTATTCCTTCTGCTTTCGCTTCCGACATAGGAAAAGCTTCGGCCCATTTGGTCAAATAATCCATAAACACAACGATGTACTTATTTCCAGATTCTGTAAGGGGTAGGGGACCTAAAATATCGACTGCCATTCTATCCATGGCTCCTTCAATGGGGATTGGCTGCAATGGTGCACGTACCAGTTTTCCTGGTTTGCGTCCTGCGCAAGACTCACAGGCGCTGCACCACTCCTTAATGTCCGAATACATTCCGTCCCAATAGTATTTTGGCAAAATTTTCATGTATGTTCTGTCAAAATTCTGATGGGCTCCCAACGGACTATCGTGATATTCTCGCAATATTAACTCTCGTAAAGACATGGGCACTACAACTTGTTGATATAAAACTTGTTCACGTTTCCCAATTTTAGGGTATAAATGATGTAGGACCCCATTTCTCATCATGTATCTAACTGACTGTTTAATAATTTTCTTTGCTAACTGTTCATCATCGGGTAGGGTTCCATCTCCCAAATATTGTCTCATAGGCTGTATTTCTGGATCCCCGATTTGTTCATTTATCATTTGTAGGTCTAAAGTTTGAATGTCGGCTATGCTGACTGGTATGTCATGGGGAAGTCGCGACAAAAAGTCTGCGGCTGCATTACTTTTTCCAGGTTTATACTCAACATCAAAATTATAACTTTGCAAAGTTAGTGCCCACCGGGCTAGTCTTCCCTCTTGATGTTTTCCAAACTTTATTAGCCATCGTAGCGGAGCATGATCCGTTATTACTCGAAAATGTCTTCCTGCAAGATACGTGCGAAAATATTTAATCGCCCAAACAACAGCTAAGCATTCAAGTTCAACTATACTGTAGTTTTTCTCACTATTGCGAAGATTCCTACTTGCGTATGCTACAACATGTTCACCGTCAGTAGTTTCTTGAGCCAGTATGGCTCCTAGACCAAGCTGAGACGCGTCAGTTCTCAGAATAAATTTTCTGTCGAAATCTGGGTATTTCAGTATGGGTGGTGTAATTAGTCTCTGTTTCAATTCGCAAAAAGCATTTTCACACTCTTCTGACCAAATGTACTTCGTAGCCTTTTTTAGAAGACCGTGGAGGGGATTTGCAATTTGAGCAAATTTGGGTACAAATCGTCGATAGTATGAAGCTAGTCCCAGAAATGCACGTAATTCGTCAATGTTTCTTGGAGCTTTCAGTTCCACTAACTTTTCAATCTTTGATGGATCGGGCGAAACTCCATTTTGAGAAACAACATGTCCCAAAAACACAATTTGTGCCCTTAAGAATTGACACTTTTTCGTCTTGATTTTAAGGTTAGCAATTCGTAGACGATCAAAAACTTGTCTCAAATGATCTAAGTGGGGATCAAATGTCGCAGAAAAGATGACCACGTCATCTATGTATACGAGGCATAGTCGCCAATTTAATCCTGCTAAAGTTATTTCCATCAATCTTTGAAATGTAGCTGGAGCATTGCAAAGTCCAAACGGCAGAACTTTAAATTCGTACAGTCCGTTATGTGTTATAAAAGCTGTTTTCTCCCTATCTTCCTCTTTTATTGGTATCTGCCAATATCCTTGGGCAAGATCCAGAGATGAAAAATATTTGGCTTCTGATAAAGTGTCCAAAATTTCAGTAATGTTTGGCAGTGGAAAAACATCTTTCTTAGTTACGGCATTCAATTTTCGATAGTCAACACAAAATCTCCACGTGCCGTCTTTCTTCTTTACTAAAACTACTGGGGAGGACCACGGACTTTTTGACGGCTGGACTATGCCCTGCTCCATCATAGTTTGAATTTGTTGTTCTACAACTTGACGCTGGGCGATAGGTATACGATAGGGTAATTGCTTTATTGGCGAAGCATCGCCAGTAAAAATTCTGTGTTCAAAGTTTTTCGCGTAACCCGTTCTGTCCCCGCTTGCTATAAAAATATCTGCATACGCTTTGAGTAGATTGAAAAATTGCTTTCTTTGCTCGGGAGTTAACAGTTTCGAATCAATTTCGACTTCATTCAAAAATCGATAGGATTGCTCCTCAAGCGGTATATATTTGGCAGTTATCAATAGAAAGTATATACATTCACGTTTTTGATAAGTACTGTCGAAGTGTGAAGCGGAGCTTCTACAATCATGGTAGGCTGTTCTAAGTAACCAATTTGCATATTCTGGTATAGGGTAACTGGAACGGCCGAAACATTTAGCAGACGCACTGCTACTCCTAAGGAGTTTGCTTGCGATGCCACTAGCGTACGTGCCGCTAGTAGGCCATATTTCTCATGTAAGTGTTTATGGGGTTCAAAGAGTGCTGTCTGGGTTATATTCGCAGCACAAATCAAGGTCATTTCGCTTCTTGGAGGAACTTGAACAGTTTGAATTAGTCTAACGAGTGTAGGCTTAGGCTGGCATGCTGCCAAGTATACTGTTTGCTCCATTGGGCGAAATAATACTTTCTCAGTACCCAATTGCAGTAGTTCATTTTCAAAATCAAACCCTATTATTCCGAATCTGCGAAGAAAATCGATTCCCAATATGCATTGGTAACTGAAATTATTGACTATGTAGACTGGATGTTCTATAGTTGTTGATTCGATAGTAATAGGCAGTATTACTTTTCCGACTACCGTTAGTACATGTCCTGTAACTGAAGTAGCTAGAATATCTGTAGGTTGTAATTCAAATTCTTTTTCAGCACAAACGGCCTGGTATACTTCTTTAGCGATTAGGGTTACATGAGCGCCAGTATCGGCAAGAGCTGAAACTTTGACTCCTTTAACCGCAACTACAACCTTCACTGTTCCTTCCCCACCGGCTAAGCTGATTATGTCAACTTCTCGAATTTTTGGCATAGTTAGTGCATGTCGAGTTAGGTATTCAGACAAATCTGGAGGTTGGGGTTGGGGTATTCTTAGGAACGTACTCGGTATCATATAGTCATTTTGAGCTCTTTCCCCTGATCGGGTGTACATAGAAATGTATTGCGTATCTAGGGGATCTAGCTGAGGGTACAGGGGCCTGGAACTGTCAGTAACTACGTATGATTGTTGGGGGTCGGGGTTGAGTCGCAGTCGGGGGTCTCATAGGAGGTTCCATTTCAAGTACTTCAAATACTGGGTTTTCTCGTATAGTTTGATTCTTATTTCGTCTTTCTCGGAACCAACTTCTGGCTTTGGGCAATAAATCTGGTAAATTTAGAGTAAAGGCTTGGGAATTCATTATGGGGCAGCAGTGAATAACTACGAAACAAATTGTGACGTATAGAGAGACTGCGAAGACCCAAATTTGAAATGGGCTAACCCCGTAACCTGTTAGGAAGCCAAAGAACCCTTTATTCATGATGCTAGAGACCATTCCCTTAGCAGCAACCTCTGGGCTAACTGCTTGCTGTCTGTGTACTCCTAACTCAGCCAAAATTTGTTGTTGATATTGAATTCCTCCTAATAAATCGTTTAGAGAGACGGAAGTCTCCAGGTCGCTGTAATTATACATGAGTATCTCATGAAATATTGTAGCCTCAAAATTCCAGGGTGAAGTTAAATTCCAATCGAATGCTTTAATCTCGGGTATACCGTTCATTGGCAGTACCGAACCATCCAATGCATGGTATAAATAAGTTTGATTCCCTAAGCGCAAAGGAACTTGGCTTGAAAGTTCACATTCGATCGGCTGACCTGAATGATGCAAAATGTTCGTAACTGTGTCTAGATAAGCCATATGCGAAGTATTTTCAAAAGTAAAAGTTAACGGTAATTCTTTAGTGCAAGTACTCCCATTCATTGACAGAAATGCAAAATTTTCAGTCACTTCTTGACATGGCCATACTTCTATGGTAGAACCTCCGGTTCTTGCGAAAACATCTGTTCTATTTAGTAAAGCTCTCATAGCCAAAGTAGGATTAGCTAGTATATCTGCATGTAAAACTTCTATTACCGTTTTCATTGAAGTACAAATAGAGTGCATAGTTTGATCAAATGCAAATTTAATATTCTTATTTATACGAAATTCTATTGCTTGTAGCATACTTGCTAGTAAATCAGTTGTAACAATCCCGTTTTCTTTAGCCCATCCGTCTATTATTCTCTCTACGCGCTGGCGTCTACCAGTTTGGTTACTCTTGAGTTCTCGCCGAACTCGCATATGTGGAGGGCGTTTCTGAGACATAATTCTGAAAGGCACCCCTTGTTCTGATATGAAAACTTGCTTATGGTTGCAATCATATGTAGTTAAACCTCCTTGATAAGTTAGGGCTAAATGTCCATCATCTGAAATCCAGTTAGATCCCCACATTTGTCCTGGAATAGTTTTCCATTTTATAAATTCGCATTTTTCATTAGGGGCTTTTTCCCACGTCAGAAAACTTCGGTCTGTGAGCGCACAAGCTCCTCTGCTGTAATCACAGTGAGTAGTTACACCTAAGGAACTTTCCATAAAATCATTGTGATGGCGTTTATACACTACTCCCGGTGTAACGAAACAATTGTAAGATTCAAAAACTTTCCATCTACAGCAGTTAATACCTCCACCAGGGTAGTACCAGTCAAGTTTATTTGAAGTTTGCCATAAACCTCCTTTTAGTTCTAGAGTACCATATCGACAGGTATGCCAAAGGTACATATTTTCACATTCTTGTTCATGTACAGGAATATCGTATTTTCCCTCCTTTTTCAAATTCTCATCTCCAAAGAAATAGATGAAAGTTTCGACTTTCTGATAAACTATTTTGCATCGCCACGCTTTCGAGCGATACTGCATCAAATTATGTTTATACAACAATAAATCCGTTTCTAGTGGCATTCCCTCGTCAATATGCTTTTTAACAGTGCATGAGACTGTATCTGGTAATTTCCAGAGCGATTTTCCTTCTTTTGTCTGACATAGAAGAGGTTTATTAGGCACTGGTACTGCCCCAATTGGAGTGGTCCCCAGGACAAAACTCAGAAAGATAGCTAAGCATGTGCAAAATAATGACAGACTTTTGGTCACTGTATGGGGTGATCGTGATGGATGATTTGTTTTATTGACATTTTTCAAAACTGCTGGAGTCTTAACGGGTTCTGTCATTTTAACCTGTTTCAGCTTTTTCTTTGTAGTTTGCATCTTAGGGATAGCTCTTATACTCCCCACAACTTTGGGTTTGGTTTCACCTTCATTACAGAACTTTTGCACCAGCCTTCTGTTTTGTTCAAACAGGGCATCATTGTCTTGCTGTGCTTGAACATAGGCAGTCTGAAGGGTTTGCTGGTTCCGTGCTATAACTTGTTGGGTATCTTGAAGTCCTTTTAGGGTCATTGCTATGTCACTAAGTTCGGACTGCAGGTGGGAGTTGGTGATAGGAGTTTCTTGCATATATCCTGTTCGTCTATCAATAAGTGCTGCTGGTTTTCTGTTAGGAGGGCCAGAGTTATAGTTATTGTATCTGTTGGGTTGGGAGGGTCCTGGTCTATTTGTAGAAGGTAACCTTTTCTGAGGACAATTTAGAGCATAATGTCCTGGTCTATTGCAAAAATTACAAATTATTTTGCCATCGGTAGTCCTTCTGGGTCGTACCCCTCCGTTCCTGTTAGGTGGGTCCCTGTTAAAAGGACGGGTTGGAGTTTCTCTGGAATAGGAATTCAAATAGCTAGTGGGCGGGGGTCTTTGCACTTTGTTTCTCAAATCTGCCAAATTTTCTTGTACATACTGTTGAAACTCTTCAAACCTTTTCGCTTGCGACACTGCTTGCGAATGCTGAAGTTTCATTGCGTCCATGAGCTTTGACATTTCAGTTAATAAAGGCTCTTTATTTTGAGAACTTGACTGTCTTTCAGTCTCAAAATTTCCATACACAGCGACTGATCTTTGCGCGCCTCTGCTAAGTCCATCAAGGGCTTCAATTTGTCTTGCCTTTTTAACAGCATCTTGAAAGTCTGTGGGGTTCTGTAGAATTAGCTGCGTTTTATACAGTGGATTTAGTCCGTTAATGAAACTGTTGAAAGCTAAGTTTGAGGCTGCGTCTGTGTCCATGTCAGGGTAAGCTTTTTGCACTAAGCGCTGAACGGCATATGCAAAATCTTGAACGCTTTCCTTAGCCTTTTGAGTTCTACTATGAAGTTGCATGCTTGCTAGTCTTTCGTATTCAGCTGGCTTAAGCCTGTCGACAAGTTCTCTTTCTAATTTTTGTATAGTATCACGATCATCTGCATCTATGCTTCTGTAAACGTCTAGCGCAAAATCGCGGAGATAAGCGGGCAAAACCTTCAACTGCTTATCTTCATCCCAGTTTTGAGCAATAGCAACTAATTTGAAAACAACTAGCCAATCGTCTATGCTTTGCTCATCAGATTTTCCATGAAAAGGTCTTAAAGTATCTTTTGGAAGTGAAACTGCTTCTGTGGGTCCTATGAGAACTGCTTTTGGATCAAAAGAGTTCCCATAAGTATCATAGAAACTTTGCTTAAAAGCTGTGAAATCGTCACGAAGATTCGAAAAATCTTGCATAGTGTCTAAAGATGGTAAAGTTTGTAAACGGTCAGTATATATACAATGCAAGATCTTGTTTAATTTGATCTAAAATTTGAGCTTGAGCTTTTATAGCTCTAGAATGTCTTTCAAGTCTGTCAAAATCAGCTTGCATAGTCGGGTCAGGTCCCCCTTTTTGATTGTTGGCATTATCCGTACTCATTGCTTACAAAGTGGGGTTTGGATTAGAAATTTTGTGTGTCCTATCGTGCTAGAACCCAGGTATGTTCACCGGGAATCTCAAAATATATCACAATAAACAGCTAATCACAAATTGAATTCTAATCACAGCGATTCTAGCCACAAAATTCTAATCACAATATTTAAACAGATTAAGTTAACAGTAAAGTTCAAATGAATAGTTTATTTGAGTACCGAGCTCTGGCCATGACTGATTATCCTCTGTTCCACGTCTGACTTAGGTCCAATAACTGATTCACTAGAGCAGCGTCTGGATTGGGCTGATAGGACTGATTGGTGGATTCTTCCACGAGGGTCTGCGTTCGTTTCAGGAGGATCTCCAAGAGACGATTACAGTTCTGGCAAGGGACGTTCGTAGTGATAGGGATGACGATCACGGACGGTTGGGTAGGCTGGGAAGGCGGCTGGATCGGAGGCGGAACTGGCGGAGGGTTGGCAAACTGATTTCCAAAGGGTACGGGTTGAAAAGCTGATTGTTCGTAGGGGACCGACTGGTATGGCTGAGGAGGCTCTTCCGACTGGCTGGGCAAATGGTACATCAATCGGGTCAGGTAGAGAGCAAACCACGCTCTGCTACCAGATGTGGCGAGTCAGGTCCAGATAGTTGAATAGGCAAAGTTCGTGGAAGCGTGCGACTGGACTCGTCACTGGGCTGGATCGCATACACTGCACACAAGCTTTACTGAGTAGAAGAATAGGCAACGTTTAGATAACAGCAGTCAGAGCAACCAGAGCAACAATGTTTACAAAGCAAGGGTTTATATACTAAGCCAAACTCCGCCTTAAACTTTAGTCATTAGTTACAGTCATTAGGTTTTTCCTATGGCAGTTAGTTGTTTCACTGGAAGTACAAAAAGTGCAAGAGTTTCGTTTAATGGTTTTTCACTGTGCGGAATCTTTTGAAAGTAGCTGAATTTAGAAACTTGAATCATATCTTTTGACATTAATGAGCTTTTAGACAAATTGCACAGGAAACATAAAAAGTTCAAAAGTTTGGGGTCTCGTTCATCAAAGAGTCATGCTACCATATAATTCCCGGAATTGCAGGAAAGAGTTAAAATAAAGTTGTTTCTATTGGTAGGTAAATTACCCAGTGCACAGAGGTGCTGACTAGGCATCATTATTGGAAATTTAGACTACGGTAGCTTGGTTTAGGTAGAATTTAGGTACGTAAAGCTTAGGTTTCTAGGTACGTACATAATTTTATACGTAGGAATTTTAATATAATTTAATGATAATTTACTGTATTAAATATTCCGGAAATGCATCTGTGACATATATATATACTAGGGGGGGAAAATGCACTCGACGGGCAACCAACTTGGTAGAATAGGGAAAGACTTGAATGTTAAATACACGGTGCATGGTTACAACTGAGATTCTGCTGAAGCAGAAAAATGCCGTTTCTCAGCGACTAAAATGACAGAAACCAGCTTTGTGCGCCGAATAGGGAATCTACTCGGCGACTAAAATGAAAGAAACCAGCCTTGTGCGCCGAATAGGGAATCTACTCGGCGACTAAAATGAAAGAAACCAGCTTTGTCGCCGAATAGGGAATTCCCTCCTTCCGCCCTATTCGCGCGAACTTATCGTCTTTCGGGAGGAAATATATAGGTAATTATTCTGTTAGGAACTGCAAACGTAAGCATTGCGCTCAATATGACATTTCCCGTACCGATTGCGTGGTGACCAGGGGTGGCGCTAGATTAATTTCTTTTTTAGCTATGTGATCCGTAAATATTTTATGCATACAACCGCTAGCAGGACCAACAGAAAGCAACAATAAGTATATACGCAGTTTAAACAATTTGTGGTCAACAGTCCTTGTGCTAAAACATATACAATCAATCGCATTTCATTTTATATAATGTTTGATTGTATCAATTCTCGGCAAGATCAGCACAGAGCACACCTATATATATATATATATATATATATATATATATATATATATATATATATATATATATATATATATATATATATATATATATATATATATATACAAGTAGGAAAAATGCTCCTTACAGTCGCATGTAAAATGCAATATGAGCTATGAGGGTCAACATTTAAATGTGTCAAGGACAAGATTTAAAACGTCTAATATGAGCCAGCATCTAAATCGGTAAAGGACAAGATGTAACTGGCTAATATGAGCCGCTACGTTTCTCTTGGGCTCATATTGACGCTCGCTGCCGTGGTTTCAATGGCTTAACATCACGACATCATACTATTTTGCCTACAGGCTTTTTACTTTTATTCCCAAGTCTTTGAACAAATCCTCACCGTTTTGCGTAATATCAATAGCTTCATGTAATGTTTGGTTACAGACGTCCTGCCTGAATCTAATTTTGCCAGCTCAAACACCGAATTTAAGGTATCTGAACACTTCATACAGCTAAAGTTCTCCCCTTTAAAGTTGAATTAGGTGGTATATATTTGGCATATACCAGTTTTGAAACACTGAAATACTAGAAACAAATGTATGAAGCTCCTGTAAACCGGTATAGTCTTCGCTATCGGCTCACTGTACATAGCATTTATACAACAAAATACACAACTGATCAAATTTGATGTGTGCTTATCCACGGTGTCGTACGATTGACTTTACTTATTGTATCAAGAGCACACTTATGTCAGGACAATTATGCATACGTATATGCGAATTTGAAAAGTGCAAAAGAGTTAACTCAACTTAGTATCCTCGCGTCAATATGAGCCCAAGAGAAACGTAGCGGCTCATATTAGCCAGTTACATCTTGTCCTTTAACGATTTAGATGCTGGCTCATATTAGACGTTTTAAATCTTGTCCTTGACACATTTAAATGTTGACCCTCATAGCTCATATTGCATTTTACATGCGACTGTAAGGAGCATTTTTCCTACTTGTCCTTCTTCCAATTTTTGGGAGCGCCGCCTTTCGGATTTAGCATTTCGGATCCCCAAAACAACACCACCAGCAGATTCCCCATGCCCAATAGCCTTTGTATGCCAAATATCAGCCTTCCAGCTATCTCCAGCAGCTTGGACCAGGAACTGGTTCAACTTTGAACCAGTTGAACCAGATCTGGCCAGCCATGGGTCGGATCCCCAAAATAACACCACCAGTGAATTCCCCATGCCCAATAACCTTTGTATGCCAAATACCAGCCTTCCAGCTATCTCCAGTAGCTTGAACCAGGAACTGGTTAAACTTTGAACGAGAAGAACCAGATCTGGCCAGCCATGCGTCGGATCCCCAAAACAACACCACCAGTGAATTCCCCATGCCCAATAACCTTTGTATGCCAAATGTCAGCCTTCCAGCTATGTCCAGTAGCCTGAACCAGGAACTGGTTCAACTTTGAACCAGTTGAACCAGATCCGGCCGGCCATGGGTCGGATCCCCAAAACAACACCACCAGCAGATTCCCCATGCCCAATAGCCTTTGTATATATGCCAAATATCAGCCTTCCAGCTATCTCCAGCAGCTTGAACCAGGAACTGGTTCAACTTTGAACCAGTTGAACCAGATCTGGCCAGCCATGGGTCGGATCCCCAAAATAACACCACCAGTGAATTCCCCATGCCCAATAACCTTTGTATGCCAAATACCAGCCTTCCAGCTATCTCCAGTAGCTTGAACCAGGAACTGGTTCAACTTTGAACCAGATGAACCAGATCTGGCCAGCCATGCGTCGGATCCCCAAAATAACACCACCAGTGGATTCCCCATGTCCAATGACCTTTGTATGCCAAATATCAGCCTTCCAGCTATCTCCAGTAGCTTGAACCAGGAACTAGTTCAACTTTGAACCAGTTGAACCAGATCTGGCCAGCCATGGGTCGGATCCCCAAAATAACACCACCAGTGAATTCCCCATGCCCAACAACCTTTGTATGCCAAATATCAGCCTTCCAGCTATCTCCAGTAGCTTGAACCAGGACCTGGGTTTTTTATTTGCGCCACAAACTGCGAAATTACGCAATTTTTTTCTGAAATACGCAAAAATTTTTGGGCCGTTGCGCCACAGTACGCAAAAATTTTTGAAAAAATGTGCTTGGAAAAATCAGGTTTGGAACCAAAATCTTTAAAAATTTTCTATTTTTTGGTGGGGGCTGTCGCTGTAGTGACCGGTGGTCACTTCCATCGGTTTCGGCAATATGCTCATTGAAACGAGCGTAGTCGATTTACTGTATACGCCCTTTTCCAAAACTCCGAAAAATGCTGTTTATAGTGAGTTTTCCCTACTTTGACCCTGGGTGAGGAACCACGGGAGCCATGCTGACCAGTGGTCACTTCGGGCGGTATCGGCAGTATGCTCATCGTTTTCAGCGACCCCGATTTACTATATATGGGTACCACCCCAAGGCCGAAAAACGCCCGCCGTTTTTAGTGACTTTTAGGCCATTTCTAGTAAAAGTGGGACTTTTCGCCAAAACAGGTGAAAAAATGCAAAGTTTGGACCCATCTGCTGAAAGCTACAGAGCGAAATTAAAAAATCCCCCTCGGTACTTTGTGTGCATTGGCCGAAATATTCAAATAAAATAAACCAAACCGATCTAGCTGCTAGCCTGAGAAAAAAGTCCACCACAACCGAAGTGCCAAAATAGCGAAAGTCCTACTTTGGGGCCTTGGCACAGAGCCAAAATTGGCCAGGTGCCAAAATGACCAAAAAAAGGTAGCATGGGAGGATACTGTCTACCAACATATAACAGTAGTATTGGACCAAAATGCCCACAACGTTCCAACACTTCGCTAGAAAATGCACTTCCGAAAAGCGTTATTCAACTAGAAAAAAAGCAAACGCAAACTAACTGCTGCCAAGTGCAAAAATTTGAAGTTTCGAATTCGAACCAAAAGTATGGTGATACTTGTAGTACTACTCGAGTACTTTACTATGGTAACATTTTTACCCCTCCCGAACCTCTAATTAGCTGGCTCCAGGCCAACACGGTCTCCAGGGGGCCGCGCAGGAGCCTTTACACCCATATTATGTTATATATATATATATATATATATATATATATATACGTGCATAGCACAGCACTGCAATTGTTTTGATAAAATGATGAAAAGGATTTTCAAAAAAGAAACACAAAAACTAGCTGCTCGTGAAAACTTGCGAGTATTTTTTGCCAATGTTCGGGAGCACTTCGCGAATTGCTCGCGAAGAAAGAGGGTTACTTTCAGCCGGGACTGTAATATTGGATTTGTTAAAACGGTAAATTAATTAAAAATAGCTCGAAAATAGTTTTTAAGAAATAAAACAGGTGTGGCGCAATTTTTTTCCTAACTACGCAAAAAATTCCGAGTCACTGCGCCACAGACCGCAAAAAGTTCGGACGAAAAATAAAACACAGC
>JASAND010014414.1:0-12366 GCA_030248195.1 Trissonchulus latispiculum
TTTTTGGGGACCGCAGTGGCTTTGAACGCCCAAAAACATTACTACTACTGGGCTATTCTTTAGCTTTCCCACATTTCGAGAAATCCATGTTTGAAATTGTTTTCTTGTTATCGCATGTTCAAGTCGAAGACTTGAAATGAGGCAGGTATATCCTGCCTAGCTGTAACAAGCATTCTAAGCTTTAAAACGATATAAAAATTATCGTTGAATTCCAAGAATTTAGCAAGTTACAGGCTTTCAAAATTTGCTGCAAATACCCGAATCAGCTCCTTAAGGTGCTGGTTTCCTTTCGGGTATTTTTGACTCCTACGGCTCTAATCCTTTACGCAAAGGGCTAAAACTTACGAAATAACCTATTTCCGTGCTCTTTAACATTTTAGGACCAGTCCCGTGTTCTTAGGCCAAAAGATAAGAAAGTTTTGGATTTTGGCCTTAAGCTCCCATTAGGTAGACAAGACACGGGATTGGTTGGTATGGCTGGAAAGAGGACTCGACAATGAACATTTTTGCTCTTACAACTTTTGAGCTATCTCCAGTGGTTAAGTCAGTATAAGCAAAAAACTGTTTTTAGGGTCAAAAAAGGGCCATTTTCGAGGAAATCAGTTTTTTCAAAATTACTGCCACATGTTAAGGACAAAATTGGCTTAGTTATACTCAATCGATACATCATCCAAATGCACATTTTATGAATGTCTATTAGCCGGACTTTATTGCTTTCAGCTAGAGATTTGGCCGAAAAACCATTTTGGAAAAACTGCGATTATTTTGTTTCGAACATCGATTTCTCAAAAACTACTCAACGGATTCAGGAGATTTTCGGCAGAATCGAAATTCGCACTTCTGCGGAGGGACGTTTTTCTTAGTTTGGGCTAAAACATATTGAGTAGCAAGAAAACTCAATGCGAAGTTGCGAAATTTCGTGTTACTGTTCATTTCGCCGATTTTCTCGAACGTTTGGACCTGCTGAGTCAAATCCAAAAAACATCCCTCGGCCCATATGTCCGTCATATCGTGGCACAAAACGAACTTTTGGCTGATTCTTCAGTTTTGAGAAATCGATGCTCAAAAACTTTTGGTCTATATTCATCCTGTTAGATGTCAGCTGGTCAGAAAATTTCTGCTATTTTTTTGCTAATTTTGCCAGTTCTGTAAGCTCATGTGAATGTACAGATAATAAGCTTTAAAACGATGTTAAAACTCTTTGCAACTCCCAAAATTGCGAAAGTTATAGCGTCTCAAAAAATCACCACAAAAGCACTGCACAAAAGGATACCAGCACCTTAAAGGGGGGGGGCTACTAAAGGTTTGCCCCGACTTTGTCCGATTGGCCTACTTTTTGGCGAAGATATAGAGCATGGGTGTGGTCAAAAAATGTCGGGTACTGAGATCTTATCTGCCTTCCAGCCATGTGCAACCGTCGGGTTTATGTGCCCGACCCCCCGTTTTTCACAACTACCAACATAATTAATTAAAAATCTCTGCTGGATGCAAGACCATAGCTTCAAAGTTGCCATTTGCAAATATGATTTGGCACGTGTGCCCCTATCAGCCAAAAAATAATAGATGTCTGTATCTTATCTGCATCTCTGGGAATTACTCTTCAAAGTTGAAGTTTCGGCCAAAATTTAAAAATTTTTGGCTAACGAAAAGAAAATTTTATTACTGGTGCGAGCTACAAGGCTGTAATTTGGCACAAAAGGAGGCCCTATAAGAGTACTCATTTGTGCCAAATGGCAAGAAATTCTGCCGCGTGAAAAAATTTTTATGTCAACTTTAATCTTCAAAAATTGCCAAAATCGCCTTTTTAGGGCAATGGTACCCCAGAAATCGAAAAATTCAAATTTTTCGAAATTAAAATTGTTTGAAATATTTGAACTCAGCGTGGTCGAAAACACACCCACAAACGATTTCAGCTCGATTAGTGAAGGTTTGAGACTTGTATGGCTGAAAAAAGCCTCTACACAGGATCCGACAGACTGAAAATGGCGGTTTCGGCAATTTTTGAAGATTAAAGCTTGCATAAAAAATTTTTCACGCGGCAGAATTTCTTGCCATTTGGCACAAATGAGGACTTCTATAGGGCCTCCTTTTATGCCAAATCACAGCCTTATAGCTCGCACCAGTAATAAAATATTCCTTTCGTCAGACAAAAATTTTTAAATTTTTCCCGAAACTTCAACTTTGAAGAGTAATTCCCAGAGATGCAGATAAGATACAGATGTCTAGTATTTTTCTGCAGATAGAGACACATGTACCAAATCATACTTGCAAATGGCAGATTTGAATCTTGCATCCAGCAGAAATTTTTAATTAATTATGTTGGTAGTTGTGAAAAACGGGGGGTCGGGCACATAAACCCAACGGCTGCACATGGCTGGAAGGCCTGGAAGGCAGCTAAGATCTCAGTACCCGATATTTTTTGACCACACCCATGCTGACATCTTCGCCAAAAATTAGGCCAATCGGACAAAGTCGGGGCAAGTCGATTTTAGTAGCCCCCCTTAAGTAAAGTGTGCGCATACCAAAGCAGATACTAAAATTTATTCAAGTTGCAAAGAGGGGGATGGTTACAAAGACTGTCTTCGGATACAATGGTCATCTCAACCTCTATTTTAAAAATAGGGTTTAAGGCCTCTGGGACACTTCCGAAGACGCATCGGATACATTTCATTCATGGTGTCAGCGTAGTCTGTCCCAGAGATGAACGCGGGACAAAATTTCCGTCCCGTCCCATGCCGTCCCGCACTTAATTAGTTTGACCTCCCTGAGCAGTTTCATTTAATGAGTCAGTGCTAAAACTGATTGAGTCAGCTTTGCTGAACAATCAATGAGTCAGCGATCAGTTCGATTGAGTCGGTTGTTTTTCGTTGAGAATTAACAAAAATATGTTGGAACTGCTAACTTCAGGTTTGCTGTGCCACTTTTGAGTCATGACCTAAAACGTGTGCAGCTAGTAGCTGCAACATAAAGTACAATGAGTCAGAGCTCAAAATCGCTTATCGGCTTTCTGAAAGTGTTCAAAATTAAATTAACCAATGTAATAAATTACTGAAGAAACGATGTTAAGAAAATACTCACATAGCTAACCACTGGCTTAGAAACCATCATCTGAATTTAACTTTTTAACTTTAACTTATCGTGGACTGCACCAAAAAAGTTTAAGAATAGCTGCAAAATAGCAGAGGACTAACTACTAGTTTTCCATTCAAAATTCGAATTTAGTCTTTTGCTATTCCGCAGCAATTCTTGAACTTTGGTTGGTGCAGTCCAGGGTTAGTCTCTTTTCGTCGACCTCGCCGCGCCGGGCCGGCCGGGCCGAAAGTTGTTTTCACATGAGCCTGTATATCTACGCTTGTTTGGAAGCATACAACAAACACCATAAGTGTACTGGAGCGCTAACGGCCCACCCCTCCCCCGCAAATGCGTGCCTAGTGGACCCCCTCCGCAAATCAGTACCTAGTACTCAATTGCGCATGTTCACTTGTTGCTTATGCCGTTTATCGGAACCCTCCCGCAAATGTGACCTATCATTCGACATTGAAAAATCACATTTGTGACTCAAAATTATATCTGTATAGTTCTAATGTTCTGCATCTGTAGTCAACAAATATATAAAATATAATTAAGATGACTTTTCAATCCGGCGTGGAATTAATGAATTAATAATTATTACATTTTACTTAGCTTGATTATTAACCGATTAATAGTAGCTTCTGTTTCTTGAATCTTGAGTACAAATTTATTTTAATTATATGCTTAATTTAGGTACATTCAATTTAACAATGTTAAACGGTGGAAAGGAAAAACAAAGAAATACCAAAGTAATTGGAAACGTAACATAAAAATAGGGATTAAAAGCTCTATTGCTTAGTTAAAATTCCTACGATGAATATATCCAGCAAAATAATTACTACGTTAGAGATATTTTTCCGGGGGAAAGTCCGTAATGAAATTTTTCGGGGGGAGGGGGAGATTTCCTAATAATATTTTTTCCAGGGGAAAGATTTCACATTTCCCTGTAACGCCGGCCTTTGATTGGCTAACTGCCCGCCGACATATTGGAACGTTGGATGAAAATTTGCCGGGCAACTGGCTCCAGTACTACGTACTTTAAAATAAAGAAAAATACCAAAATTTCAAGGATTTCCAGGAAAATTTCAAATCTGGTCTAAATTCCGCAGGTTGGCCGGTCGTTGGCCGATCATTTTCCGTTGGTTATTGAACAGACCAACGACCACAGTCTGGCCAAGCCAATTGGCTGGTGAAAATTCCGGCCGAGTCCCAACACTAACGATTAGATATTATACAAAGCTAATCTTAGTTGAAACTGGATTAGTTTTACAGAAATCCAAATAAAAAGGCAAAAGCAGGTCTTACTCTTGCACCCGATTACACCAAATGTGTTAAAACTCTTGGGGCCTTTTCAAGAAAGGGTAGAGTACAGTTAAAGTTACATAACTAGATCCTTTTCATGAAAGAGTTAAACGTCGAAAATTCAAGCTTGAGTGGATTTAAAACGAGTTAAAACACCCACTTTTAATCCTACTCTACTCTACCCTTTGTTGAAAAGGCCCTTGGTTATACTCATTCCACAACAATAAAGCTTGTCGATTCCTGAGAATATAATTTGTCACATGACTTGTCTTTGTCCATGAAAAGCGGATGATTTTTCAAAAAGCCAAAGTCGTCCACAGCTTTCATTTTCGATTTAGATTCAATTTCTAGGTCTAGCTTCCCTGTTTCGTCGATATCATCGCTTCTGAAATAGTATTCCAGTTTACGGTAAGCTTGATGGCCCTCCTCTTCCATTGCAACTTGACGCTGTTTTGCCAAAACTTTCAGTGTAGTAAATGACACATTGGAATCGGAGCTAAAACTGATCTTTTCCAATTTGCGAAGAGATCCCAACATTTTCCCCAAACAGACGGCGAATGCGTCAGGGCGAATATCTTCCTCAATTGCAGTTCCATCGACAGATAACTTAAGCGAAGTCAAACATGGCATAGAGCTAATGTATATGACATGTGTAATAGCTGGTTGTCCCATCAGAGCAGACGCAGACAGATCCAGATGAGATAAACTTGGAACGAAACCTCCTTCCAAAAATACACCTCTGAGATAGGTTGAATCATCATTTATTTTGAGCGACCAAAATCTTGGGCCAACGCGAATTCCACAACTTGTATCCACAAACTCGGCATGACCAAGTTCCAGCATTTCCAAAACCGGATAAAAGAGTTCGCAATCAAATGTAACGTAGTTCAGCTTAAGATGTGTGATGTTATATGACAGCTTTCGATAAAATAAGCCGGACTCCCCAGAAATGATTGCATCGCGAACACTCAAAAATCGAAGACAATTCGGCAGCTCCAACCTTCCGTCAGAGGAAAACTCAATCCAATGGATGCCAATACTCTGACTGAAATCTGCACTTTTCAATTGCAAAGTTTTGCTGAGCAGCTCTGGAAAGAAACTGCGATAATATTCAGTGGAATGCAAATCTCGCTGAAATCGACACGTCAAATGGCTGAGACTAGGATCCGCAATGGCAATTGACATGAGCGTTTTCGGTTTCACGGAATCCAAATCGATTTTCCGAAGGCGACCTGACTTGGTTAACTCCAGTAAAACAGCGTCAGAAATGTCACAGTAGGCAACGGTCAAGCTGGTTAGGTTGGGAAAAGTAAAACGGTAATCAAACGGAATTTCCTCCTTCAACAAACGAAAATTCAATACTTCCAGAAAAGGACAGTGCTGGCTGAGAGAAGCTGTGCCGAGAAGATGGGTGCTGAGAAGATTTGTGAGATAACATGTGCCATGGAATAATTAAGGACTTGAGATTGTGCAAGACACTATCCATTGTCGGCATAAATTGATAATGCATCGCACTGATACACAAGCCAGTCAGTGAGGGTGGAAGGAACAACGTGAGAATTTCCGCCACTTCGTTGACTTCCATAGACTGATCGCTGTCGCTATAAAGGTCGTTTTCGTCATCGTCCCTATTACGACTCAACTCTAGGCAATACGTAATCTCATAGCCTCGAGCCGACAAAAGACTCACAGTCTCCGTAAGGGCTTTTTGGTCCAGTCCTTTTTTGTCCAGCAGTTTCAGGGAAGCGCACTTGGGCAACGACTCCAGGTGAAGACTATAGTTGTTGGTCTCCAGAATAACCCCAAGAATATGCAAATTAGGTAAAGCCTCGCCAATTCGTATCAGAACGGAATCTTTTGGGGGATTCGTAAGATAGAGTTCCTTCAGTCCCTGAAATCGAGTCATCACCCAGCCAAGTCGCTGATCTAATGCTTCACCAGTTTCGTCCAAATAACTGGCATATTGGGAGCCATAATCGTCTTCGTAAATCTTGATTTCACTAACGCTAAACTCCTTCACATCCAGATAAGATTGAAAGACGAGACATCGAAAGTGTTGTGATACACTCTCCAAAGGAATTCTTTGACGCCAAGGAATCAGACGAAAAATGCCCACCCAGAGATGATCAGGCAAATCAAGCAAACGAACTGCAGCTTCCTCCTGGAGCATGGCGCAATACAATGTGTATAGCACTCTAGAAATGAAAACACACATGAGAGAGTGATAAACTACTGATTGAAATCAGAGATGGTGGGAAAGCTTCATTATTAATCGTTTAGAGCTGATCGGTCACTAACAAAACTTTTCCTACCCTCCCGACCCGCAGAAAGCTTTACTTTAGTGGGGGGCACTTTCCAGGTTCTGAGATTCCCCATGCACATTCTACCTCACCCTAGTAGTATCTCCCCAACTCGCCTTGGGTTTAAAAATTTTTGGTAAAAATTTTAAATTTTTTTCGGCTTCGTCGGAGGCCCCCTGGATTAAACTTTGGAACGATTTGGACTGTTTGAAATCTATTTTGGCACCGAACCTAGATTTTGATCACAAAACTAAACTTTAAGTGAACATGTAGTAAACAGGCTCTTCTTGTATACTGCATTTTTGTAAAATTTAGCCCACGTTCTGCCAC
Source organism: Trissonchulus latispiculum (assembly GCA_030248195.1). Taxonomy (NCBI): domain Eukaryota; kingdom Metazoa; phylum Nematoda; class Enoplea; order Enoplida; family Ironidae; genus Trissonchulus; species Trissonchulus latispiculum. The sequence continues at coordinate 7,005 of JASAND010014414.1, forward strand.
CATCAAGTTTTTTGTACCTAGCAATTTAGGTATATAAATTTGAATAGTGACGAATATTCGAATAAGTGTTAATGTTAATAAGTCTTAACTTTATGCCCAGGGTAACGTGGAGTGCACTCTTAAAAGGACTCCTGTAGAAATTACAGGAATTCTTGTAGTTTTCTACAAAAGTGTTCCTGTGCAGTCAGTCACTAGCGGAGCTTCCTGTATTTTCCAGAAAAGTAACTTTTGTATATTTTACCGGTCTTTTGAATAATACAAATTACAGGAGTTTCCTGTAGAAAATACTAAGGAAACTTGTAGTTTTGTTCTACTTTGTCGACAATCCTAAATGAGACACCAAAACCTGTAGTTTTTACAGGACCAAACCTGTAATTTTCACTGGAGTGACTTGTTAATGGAAAATGGGGGCAGGCGCGGGGGGCGGCCGCTCCCAAAAAGTTTCCCACAGGGAGCGACCACCGTTACAAAAAAATCACACACGGGGTGTTGAAAGACTGAAAATTTGAAAAAATTCAAAAAATTCAGTCCTCAAAAACTATGATCACTGTCGCCATTATATACTCAGTTTGCGTTATCAGCGTATCAAGTATACTTTCCTGTAGAATAAACCTGTAAACCATTAAAAACTACAGGTTTCGTTGGTATGGAATAAACTAACTTGTAAACCATTTTACCAAAGTGCGTATATCCGGTAAATACTACCAATATTGTCCAGTAGAAATTACAGGACGTAAACTGTATGTTCTACAAAAGCTTTTGTATTTATCATCTACAAAAGTAGTTCCTGTAGCTTCTACTGGAATATTTCTAAGAGTGTGGAGGAGCAGACTCTCTGCAACCTGACCAAAAATGTGGATACCCTTCGCTTAACCAGAAAGAAAAAAGGGGTACATAGAGACCCCTCACTCCTCAGAGATTTTCTCCAAATATTGCATTTCTTAGAAACTTTTAGCGATTTTTTAAAAAATGTCTTTCTACTAAGTTGAATTTTACTGTTTTGGATCAAATCGACCGAATTTTTACATGCCGATCAAATCCGATCCACACTTTATAGGGCTCGGTTTTGATTAAACCAGTATAAGTGAATGTGTGCATGACACACTATAGCTGGCTTGCACCAGTCGTGTTTAGTTTATTCATGAATAACCTTTAAACTTGTGTTTACTTATGTAAAGAAAAGGGTATTCGGGGGTCGTTCTTTTCCCTTTATTAGCAGCTATACCAATCCAGTTTAGTCAATAACTGATAATATTTGCGTACCAAAGCCTCCTAACTACTTACTCGCAATCACAGGGATCAACATAATTTATCTAACTGCAAAATTAATTCGACCAGATAGTTTTTGTCCTAATCGTCTGACCTAAACAGATCTCCTATCTCTGGCTTAAACTCGATTAAACTCGCTCTGACGCAGGTAAAGCCCAGAAGAACCCAAATAGATTAAATTGATTATTTAATGGCATACGTAAGTTATTTAACAGTCAATATAATAGAAATTAATTCTACACAAATAGCACAAGAATAGTCACAACAACATAGAAGAGAAAACAATGAGTATAGGATGGTTCAAACACAAATTCCGTTTCAAACCTCAAGCTTTAGTCACTTCCTTTGAAAAACTCAATCATGATACGCTTTAACCCTCTAGGTTTGTCAAACTCACAATCCAAGCTACCTTGTTGATCCGAATCCGCGTGTGTTGAATCCAACGGGCAGGTCCTCCGAACAAGGGGTAAAGGCAGATCACAAAATAGAATCAGAAAATAGAAATATGGCTTCAGAAAATAATACAGTCGAGTCGTGGCTAGCCTCCAGCAGGTAAAGTCAGAAAGTACCGGTCAATAAAGAGACCGTACACACAATCCAAAATGAATGACCGGTCTATCCCTTCACGGGCCCTCGGTCACAAAATCCACGTATACTCTCGAGCCACAATAAGACAGCAAAAAAGCACGACTGAGTTCTAGGGCAGCCAAACCACGACTGAATTTGAGTTTTTGGAAAATTTTGGAGTTTGGGGAAGACCTGTCAATCAGAGTGTGTGACGTGCAGGAGGCGGAGCTTGCGGCTAACTTTCATGTAGTGCGTTCCTTGTGTGTATGTGTTATCATACGTCACTTCTCTGTGACGTATGATATATACACACAAGGGAACACCTTCAAGTGCTTTTAAAACTTCACTCTACATCTTTTGTCTGAAGCTCAAGTATTACAAACTCCTTCATTCAGTCATTAACTTTTGCTGTCTTGTATGTCGAAAATTATACGTGGATTTTGTGACCGAGAACGTAATGTCATTCATTTTTTATTTGTGAATGTACCGATGTAACCCATTGACCATTTTTCTGACTTTACCTGCTGGAAAACTGTATTTTCGACTGTATTATTTTCTGAAATTGTATTTCTATTTTCTGATTCACAATTTGTGATGCCAACACACCCTTGTTGGAGGACTACCTTGCAGATTCTTTACACTTTTGAATTCCATCAACAAGGCCAACTTGTAGTGACAAACCTAGAGGAGTAAAAACGTATCATGATTGAGTTTCAAAGGAAGTGACCGCTTTGAGTTTGAAACAGAATTTATGTTTAATTATACTCATTGATTTCTCTTCTATGTTGTTGTGATATTGTGCTGACTGTGTAGAGTAATTTCTATTAGCAAAATAACTTACCGGCCAATGCCGATGGAAATCGGAACTGACAGGTTCTTCCTGAGCTTTAAAAACTGCGTCTCAGAAGGATCAGTAAACGAGATAGGAGATCTGTTTGACAAAAAACTATCTGGTCGAATTATTTTGCAGTTAGATAAATTATGTTGATTATATGCCAGAAATGAAAGTACTGTGCATAAATATTATCAGTTATTTGACCAAATTGGATTGGTATAGCTGCTAATAAAAGGGAAAGGAACGACCCCAGCCTGTACAGAGTTATTCATGAATAAACACGACTGGTGCAAGCCGGCTATAGTGTGTCATGCACACATTCCTTATACTGGTTTAATCAAAACCGAGCTCACCGAAATTGCAAAAATTCGGTCGATTTGATCCAAAACAGTAAAATTCCAACAGTAAGAAGATTTTTAAAAAATCGCTAAAAATTTCTAAGAAATGCAATATTTGGAGAAAATCTACGAGAAATTGAGAAGTGCTTCTAGCACCCCTTTCTCTGAAAATATCCACATTTTGGTCGAGACCACCGAAATTTCTTAGAAATATTCCAGTAGAAGCTACAGAATTTTTTGTAGATGATAAATACAAAAGCTTTTGTAGAACATGCAGTTTACGTCACCAATATTTCTACTGGACAATTGAGTAGTATTTACCGGATATACACGCTGGTAAAAATGGTTTACAAGTTGAACATTTCCATACCAACGAAACCTGTAGTTTACACAATGGTTTACGGGTTTATTCTACAGGAAGCGCCTTGATGCGCTAGACTGTACAAGCCAATTGATCATAGTTTTTGAGGACTGAATTTTTGAGATTTTTTTCAAATTTTCAGTCTTTCAGCACGTGGTATTGTTTTTGTAACGGTGGTCTTCTGTGGGAAAACGGGAGCGACGCGCCTTTCCGATGAACAAAGTCACTCAGTGAAAGTACAGGTTTGGTCCTGGTTTTGGTGATCTCGACCAAGTTGTCGACAAAGTAGAACAAAACGAAAATTTCCTTAATTATTTTCTACAGGAAATTTTTAGCCGGTATTATTCAAAAGACCGGTAAAATAACAAAAGTTACTTTATTGAGAAATACAGGAAGCTCCGCTAGTGACTGACACAGGGTACTTTTTTGTAAAGGAACTACAAGAATTCCTATGAGCAGGAATCCTTTTAGGGTACACTCTTTACCCTGTGACATAAAAAGTAAGACTATTAACATTAACACTTATTCAGATATTCGTCACTATTCTTATATACCTAAATTGCCAGATTTGCAAAAAACTTGATGGTGGTTACAAAGGCGAGTATACAGAGGTACTACATGTTCACTTAAAGTTTAGTTTTGTGATCAAAATCTAGGTTCAGTACTTAAAGCTGGAATTTCAAACAGTCCAAATCTCCCAAAAGTTGGAAATCAGAGAATACATTGAAAACGAAAAAAATTTAAAATTTTTACCAAAATTTTTAAACTTGGAAGTTGGGAAGATACTACTAGGAAATGGCCAGAATGTGCATGAAATCTGGAAATTTTGGAAATTGCCCCCCACCCCTAAAAACAAAAACTCTGCAGGAGGGGTAGGAAAAAGTTTTGTAGTGACGTCAACTCTAGAAGCTTGTGTATAATGAGCTTTCCCACCATCTCTGATTTCAATCGATAGTTTATCACTCTCTCGTGTGTGTTTTCATTTCTAGAATGCTGCTGCATTGTATTGCGCATGCTCCAGGGAGATGCAATTCGGGCCTTTTGATCTGGGTGGAACGGCCCTCGTCTGATTCCTTGAAAAGAGGAACTCGCTTTTGGAGAGTGTATCACAACACTTTCGATGTCTCTTTCAATCTTATCTGGATGTGAAGGAGTTTGACGTTAGTGGGCAAGATTTACGAGACATTTATGGCTTGTGCCGGTTTGGACGAAAACTTTCAGTGAGAAACATTAGATCAACGACGACTTGAGCTCGGTAGGGACTGAAGGAACTTTCTGTGCCGATTCCGTTCTATTAGCGGAGCTTTGCCTAATTTGCATATTCTTGGGGTATTCTGGAGACCAACAACTCTGAGTCGTTGCTTGTAAACTGAAACTGTAAAGGACTGGATAAAGCCGCGGGACTGTGAGTCTTTTGTCGGCTCCGAAAATTTGCATGTATTGCCTAGATTGGTGGACGACGAAAACGACGCGACAGCGGTCAGTCTGTAGGCCCGAAATTGGCCGATTCTCTCCTCGCTGACTTTGGCGATGTATCAGTGCGATGCATTAATCAGACTATGCCGACAATGAATGGTGTCTTGCACAATCTCAAGTCCTTGAGTATTCCATGGCACATTATCTCACAAGTCTTCTCGAGCACCGCTCTCGGCACGCTCTCCCCTGTCCTTTCTGGAAGGAGGAAATTCCGTTTGATGCCGTTTAACTTTTCCCAACCTAACCAGCTTGACGTTGCCTGTGACATTTCTGACGCTGTTTTACTGGAGTTGGCGTCGCGAATTTCGGAAAATCGATTTGGAATTCCGTGAAACCGAAAACGCTTCGTAATCCATTACCGTACGAGATCTTCTCAGCCATTTAGGCGTGTCGGTAGCTCCTATTATCGCAGTTTCTTTCCGGAGCTGGCAAAACTTTGCAATTGAAAAGTGCAGATTTCAGTCAGGTGTTGGCATCCATTGGACGAGTTTTCTGATTTATAAAAACAACACGCTG
>JASAND010014416.1:0-21119 GCA_030248195.1 Trissonchulus latispiculum
AAGCCGGGTTCACACTGGAGTTTTAAGTCTTTAGTTTTAAGTCGTTAGTTTTAAGTCTTATGTCTTTAGTCTTTACTGGATTTGATTCACACTGACGTCTTTAGTCTTTAGTCGTAAGTCTTAAGTCTTAAGAGATAAATTTAGTTCATGTCCAGTCTTAAGGTCTTAAGCAAGCTAAAAACCTTAAGACTAACGACTAAAGACTGCAGTGTGAATCAAGCGAGTCTTAAGTCTTAAGTCTTTAGCAGCCTAAGACTTACGACCTTACGACTTAAGACTCAGTGTGAACCAATTTCTCAAGTTTTAAGCCCTAAAGACTTAAGACTTGCGACTTAAGACTCCAGTGTGAACCCGGCTTTAGACTATTTCATAATGGAAAGTTCTTTGTTACTGGACTAAAGACTGAATCTGATGCATATAATGTTGCTAATTCTGTATGTATGCTTTGCAGTGGCTACAAAAAGTAAAATAATAAAGAGAAAAAATAACAAAAAAGCCGTAATGCACCTTATCAATCGATAAGAAGGTTCCCAAGGCCTTTCATTAGCTAAGCTAATGATAAAATGCAGAGGGCGGCTGTTATATTGATCCTAATGTCTATCCCTATACCTAACTCTACTTGCTACCAGCATATTCCTCCTTTCTATTCCTGTATCCCTACTTCCTATCCCTACTTCCTATCCCTTTATCCCTACTTCTTATCCCTACATCCTATCCCTGCGGGGCTCCTTTCAGGTAGTAGTAGGTAGAAATGGCCTGCTCCTGACCCAGAACCGGCTTTTTCTACCGGATTGTAGCTGTGGCTGGACACCCCGCCAGTAAGAACTGAACCGACTCTTCCTCTTTATCGCAGAGCATATTGTTTGCTTAATCATTATAAACGATATTTTAATGTTCCGAACATTAAGTATTTACTTTGAAGACTGCGCAATAGCGGTGGTCTGGTTGGCAGAGTATTTCTAAAATTATGACAACTGTTGTCTGAAAATCTTCAAAACATTTAGTTACTTTTATTTGTTTGAAATGACGACACAAAATTGAAAATGCTTCCAGCGCATTTAGAAGAGTCTGAACAGGAAACGTATAGTGACTTGACAAATAAACAAAAGTCAGACTATTTGTTGTTGATTGCTCCGCTTAAGGCTGCACTCTGCAACCTAAAGAATCAGAAAAGTTTGCATTAACTGCTCTTCGCATCCGTAAGCAAAAGCCTGATGAAACGTATTAATGTTGCTCAATACATAAGACAGGAAGTTAGAATAGCCTATCGGGTACGGTGAATCACGGTACAGTAACGAATTTTGCGGGCACGTGAAGAATGAATTCTTCATTGCTTGCTTAGTGAAATCGCTAAAACAGGTTGTACTGAAGCGTGAGACACAAAGTTTTACCGAAGCTGTAGCTCTCTAAGAAGAGGCTCAGCGTAGCTTACTTGATATGGATGAACCTGAAACTAAATCAGCAAAAAGTTCCAAAAATACAAAACTTGAACAGTTATTTGCTGCTGTACAAAAATTGTCAGCAGTCCAAGAAAGCAACAAAGCGCCAATGCTATCCAACAAAGGCAAGACTTTCAGTCGCAACAAAATTCTGCAGATTGTCACGTTTGGAACGAAAAATGGACGACTTATGGCAGTCTTCACGCAATAATGGACGAGATTCCCAGTCTCAGTACGGTCGATCAAACAACAACACCAATGACAGAACGCAAAATTCTTGTTTTCGACTCACTGAAAATGGGAAACCGATTTGTAGTTTCTGAAATCGGGGAGGACATATCAAAAGGAATTGTAGAAAAAGGGAAAAAGATGCAGACAGAAACCAAAAAGAAGTTTCAAGAGACAATAGAAGTCCGTGAACGTTCTACAGCAATCAGTTCCGGACACCGACAGTAGTTCAGAAGAATCTGACTCCACTACTGAATCGCGAGCAGCGAAAACAGCAATCATCTGGTTCGGTAAGTAACCAGTGATTACGCGTGTATATGGAGTGAATCAGATTTTTCCTGGCGATGAATTTCTAGCGAAATTGTCACGAACAACAAAGATGTCACATCAAATAGAATCTGACCGGGATGTAAAGATTTCTGATACTAAATCAATAAGCAACAAAGCCTTCAATGCAAATGTGGCAAAGTCCACGGTTGAAACCAACTCGCATTCTGTCAATGAAAAGAAAACCCGACCAAAGGAGGGCTTAGGTTTTGGCTTGAGCTTAGGCTTAGGTTTACCAGGTGCCAACAATTGGCAACGACAAATGTAGAGACTATGGCCGGGATAGAGGGGAACCTACTCCTAGCAACCAAGACTTGATATTTGATTTGATTGGCAAATTGTGCAACTTTAGAGACGAAACTTACCTAGGTAGGTCTACTTTCCTATTTCTTGTTATTATGAAGGCGAAGTCTAGACAATTGACGATTCGTTCAGTTTTTATTATTTCTGCGATACTTGTGCTTCCAAACAAGACTGCTGTCGAAGGGATTACTTTTGAGGCTAATCAAGTATAATTTATACAGCAGACCGATATTAGGCATTCCGGCTTTATTCGGAATAAAAATAGTAGTATGCATTACTTCAAGGCCCAAGATCCAATAAAAAGTGTGCTAGCATATCTGCAGGTTTATGTATACTATAATGTAATATGAATGTGTCTTTTAAATAAATAGAAATATTCACATTAATTTAGGTACACATGTATACTTTATAGCACACCTTAGCTTGCATTCACTGATTTATACGCACGCCGTGTGGGAAGCTCCGAGTGTGGGGCATGAGTGCGCGAAGCGCACGAGTGCCACGCACGAGGGCTTCCCATACGACGTACGCAGTAGAAATTAGTGAACAACGCTAAGGTGTGTTGTAAAGTACTTATACAACGATTCAACCTCTCCTTAACTGATGAAACCTTACTCATTTATGTTGCAGCTGACAGCTAAGTTTAAACAAATTTCAACATGAAGTGGCAGCAACAATGTTGCTTGCCATGGTTGGGAGGCCTACTTTTTAGTGTGCAGCAGAGCTGTCTAAGTTGGAGCTCTGCTGTACGCATTGCTGTAGCATGCAGGAAACTGTATGCTACAGCAATTTAGATTAGGGACCGGCTTCCCAGCGTGCAGCGTGCGTATAACTCAGTTATACGCACGCTGCACTGTGCATTATCTGATTTATATGCACAGTCTTTACATACGAAAAGTGCAAGAGTTGTATAAATTCTCTTCAAATGAAGTTTCATTGCTGCTTATCGTGCATCACCACTGGCCTGGAACAAGGAAACTAGTCAGTGCAGTGCTTTATTGGTCTACTATCACTAAAGCAATCTCGTTGAACCATTAATGATAATTATTGATCTTAAATCCTTATAGTAACCGACATTTTTTATACATTGAACTAGTTTTAGCTACTTTCCAAATTTATTGTACTTACGTTAGTGCTGACTTTATGCTACTAAATGGAATCTATGTATGCTAATACTACTAGTCTGTAATTAATATTTTGATTTTTAAGACTATTTGTTAATCAATTCTAAAGTAAGTTAAACCTAATATTTCCTATATAGAATCAATCATAATCAGTGCATACGATTTTTGTGGCAGTAGTCCATATATTGTAAATATCCCAGCAAGAACAGCCAATACATGTGCCAGTGCTGCTGCCATTAGCATCACAATATGCCAGCATTTTCCAGCGACTGTAACCTCCATATCCACACATCTTCGGAAGTCTAAGAGGCAGGATTGATTAAACTCAGTGAATTTTTATCCAAGCCTTTATCATTATTACCGTTATTATTATTATTATTATATTATTATTATTATTATTATTATTATTATTATTATTATTATTATTATTATTATTATTATTATTATTATTCATTAATGTTATAATAGTCAAACAGTCGCTGGTGTAAGATGCAAATTCTCTCATTAACAGCTGAATAATTTGAATAATTGACTGTAGTCTGTAATGCGAGTAGTCTGTAGACTGTATCTGAATAATTGACTAGTCCGATGCATTTATGTAAATTACTTCAAGTTAATCAGTTCTTGTTTAATGCAAAAGTAAAGCGCTAATCTTGTTTAGAGGTTCTTCACCACAACGAGACCGCTTCATGTACGATAATACACAACTAAATTTCCTGAATGAGGTTTTCGTGGCTTCAAATAAGTGCGAACGTGTGTTTGCGTGCTTGCAACATATATCTGTGCACAACTACAGATCAAACCTGATTTAGTTTCCAGCGAGGAATTGGTCGAATCTTGATTTCGGTTACCAAGCCTGTGGTCCGCAGCGTTATCCTCACTATCGTCTCCATCATTGTCAGCATGATTGTCAGAATTATCGGTTGCATCCGTGTCAGAATTGTTGTCTGGAGTAGTATTACCAGCATTCTTGTCGGAATTATCTGCACTGCTGTCAGTGCTGCTATCTGATTTGCTGTCTGTATTTTTGTTATCTGTATCGTTGTCAGAATTCTTGCCTTCATCATTGTCGCCAACATTGTCAGAATTGTTGTCCGCCGTGCTGCCTATCGTGCTGCCTGCATTGTTGTTTGAGTTATCTCCATTGTTGCCTGCATTGGTGCTGCCTGAATTGCTGTCTGCATTGTTGCTTGTAGTTGCATGCCTAGTGCTGGCACCGATTACGGCTGAACTATCTGTGCTTGTTGACAATTGTGGGTCTGCTATAAGTTTAAAATATGACAATTGGGTAAATTCAGTTAATTTTACATTTGTAAGCCTTTGGAGCAAATGCATAAAAGCATACTAAGCTAATCTGTTATCCGTAAAAACTATAACGATCTTGCTTGTGTGGTTTTGTTTAAATCTAATAATCTTAAGTGTTCCAGTTGGTAATGGAGGACTATTAACATAAACACACTGTGCTGTAAAGAATCCTCAAACAATTATCTGGAACGATCCAAAAGACATACGTTAAACCAAGGCGTAAACTTTTCAATTTCCAATTTCTAAGCTCAAGTGTTTCCTGTTCATTTTCAAATATTGTAGCGTATTTTCAACCCTAAAGACATTTAAACTCGCACAAGAATATTTAGAAAGGATTTTCACAAAAGTTCTGAGTTCTGTTCTATGTCTGGGTGGCTGATTACATGGAATCAACAACAAAGAGTGCTGTTCTTATTGACAACGATATTATATGTACGGAGGAAGTATGAAATCAGAACGCATAACTGAACACCGTTATAAACTTAACCTTAATGGTCTTATGCTACATAGATAAGAAAATTTAGTTTCAATTTGAGAGAGCACCTGTTTCCTTAAAATCGTATTAATAATCAATAGTTATAGTAATAGTAGTAATAATAATTATAATAATAATAATAATAATAATAATAATATATAATATTAATATAATAACAATATATAATAATATATAATAATATAGTAATAGTAATCTTAATAGTAACTAACAAACTAACGTTCACATGTTGGAAGATCACTCCATTTCCCCGGGTCTAAACACGTGACTTGAGATGAACCAGATAATACATAGCCTTTATCACAAGTAATCCGTGCCTTCTTCCCAACTAAGTTAAACGTGTCAGTATCCGGATTAATTAGTTCAAACTTCCCATTGGCAACGACCAATTTATTGCAACTTCCTGAAAATAAAATTTGTTTTGTATTTCTTGGAAGCAAGCGAAGGAAAGAAGCAATCTCATTTCCTTTAACTTACCTCTAAATTTTACTAATTTAACTAATTTCCTCTAAGTTACCGAAGATGCGACGAGGAACTGGAATGTAAGTTTTCATCCACGATATGATGGACACCCGCTTGAAGGAACAACCAAGTGCTAGTCACAACAATGTTCTGTCAAGCTGGACATAGGATTAAAAAATACGGTTCATTTACTAGGAGCAAATTTATTCACGGTTTCCAGTAGTAATACTGAGACTCTAAGTTTCCGTTTCCGATACTACAATCAGCGACCACACATAAACAACTTTGCAGACTTTGCAGATCTTAACAAATTTAACACCAAAAAACGCTTTCACAGGGTTTCACGTTGCAGTCGTAGTTAATGTTAAGAAAGTTAAACCAAGAATACATAATGATAAGAGTGTGACAAGCGTCACACTCTATGCAATGAAGGCGAAAACTATGCGATGCGCGCTAACGGCTTAACCCCCCCCCCCCCACAAATTGACCCCCTCTCACACCGCCCCTATATGGGTACATAGTTCCAAACGGGGGTCGCTCACTCGCTTAGTATATTTTGTACATGCATATGTTAAACATACATGCTTGCACCCTGTTTCCAAATTAGGCCTTGGTTAATTACAACGTGTAATTATGCAAAGCAGTGAGCGACCCCCGTTTTGGACCACGTACCCATATAGGGGCGGTGTGAGAGGGGGTCAATTTGTGGGGGGGGGTAAGCCGTTAGCGCGCATCGCATAGTTTTTGCCTTCATTGCATAGAATGTGATGCTTGTCACACTCTTACCATTATGTACTCTTGGTTAAACGGAGTAGACATCTTCAAAACCAATTTCATGGTACAGTCGTAGTTTTAATGTTGAATGGTTTTCGTTAAATGCTAAAAGAATAGATCTAACGGTATTTCGATACTTATTCGTTAACCATATGTCAACCATCCATGCCTGAGAAAATTACAGGAGGCTATGTACAAGGACAATGGATATGCCCTGGTAGAGGCGCTTCACTGCTGTAATAAGCTGGTCCCTTCGCGCCAATCTTCGACTATGACTTTCAGCAAAAGAAAAAAGAAAATAAAAATGTAGAGCGTTACAACTTCCTTCAAATACAATTCAAATCCTAACCGGTTGTATGAAATCAGCATTTCGCAATATGGTGCAACAAAATGGTTTAAACTAACTTACTGCATGCTTCTAATGGGTTGTAATGTGGAATGAAGCACATCAATGGTAGCACTCTTTTTGCGTAATCGTTCAACGCATCCACAGATGTACGGACCCATACCTGACCTGCCAGAAAATTTGGTTGTTTTTTCCACTCCCACCACCTCAATGCCTTTGGAAGGCAATCTTCACGCACAAATTTGAACCTTATGCCGCTCTCGTACCCTTTTCCGGCTGAAATATCGGACATACCGGCAAACACAGTGTTAAAATTTGGATGCAGCAAACAAAATATAGTATCAGTTAAAAGCAAGTACACTAAACTTGTTTCATTATATCTCGCCAAGATGCGATATACTTGTAAAGGTTGCTGTCTCTTTTTGAACTGTTTTGCTTCCTCGTTGAAGAAATGTTCATGTTAATCACAGGACTCATGTCATTACACCGTAAGTTAGTGCAGCGTTTGCAGTCAATTGTTGATGTTGAAGTTGATTTAAATGGAGACCTAAAGAGCACTAAAATCGTTGGGAACCATGGCTTTCACTTATTTGAGTTAATTCGTATCAGTGACTGCTCCTATAGGCCTTCGTGGTAAATACCTTCATTATCAAGTTTAATTTTAAAAAATCGTAGAGTTCCTCGTGCGGCCAGAAAAGTAAAAATAAAGTAACAATTATAACCTGCTTGTGTTTCTAAAACTGGTACAATCCTGGCTAAACCAAAAATTTTTGCATGTTCAGTTTGTGCTCCTAAGAACTATAAACGAGCGCATTCTCGTGGAATGAGCTTTTGAAATTGTGATATGGAATCTGCTAAAATAGCCGTGACAGGTAGTATGAAGAAACTAAAAAAAGTTGTGTGACATACCAGATTATCCTCTAAACTGATGTCTACTATATTTTAGCATCCTGCTTGTGTAATACATCCTTTCTAACATGCCTATATACAAGCATTAATTAAATATATTCTTAACTTAACTTATCTTTACTCTAATTCACTAGCCCGCTAGCAACGGTACAGCTAAAATTCAAGTTGTCATGCTGAAAACTGAACATGCCAACCTAACCTGACACGACCTGCATGATTTTATCATCTGTTTTGCTTTAGACAGCGCTGAGTTTAAATTTCTGTTTCGCCTGTGAGTTTCAATTTAAGCACATTTCGCCGAGCCGAGCCAAGTCGCGAACCAAAGTCCTCACCTCTGTATATGGATCAAATATTTCAAGTTCTACCTAGAAATTTTAAATTCAAGAAATTTTATAGTTTCTAAGCGCAGAAGCAGCTATGTCGATTTGCTGAATATGAGCTTTTGCATAGCCAACAGCTTGTTCGTTAATGAGTAGACATACAGTTCTGGCTTCTGGGCCCCGTTGCATAAAACACTGATTACTGATTATTCAGTAATCAGTAATCTGAAATCAGTAAATTCCGTTGCATAAAATTTACTGATTGCCATCAGTAATCAGTAATTCGTAATCAGTAAATTATCAGTGAAATAATCAATTATCAGTAAGTGTTGCATAAAGCATTTTACTGATTACTGTTTACTGATAATTTGTCAGTAAATTGTCATCAGTGTTTGTTCACTGATTATTTACGTTATAATGGTGATTTTCTTCGAATTAATTGATTTTGGGTTTGTGATTTTAGTTTCTCTGGTTTGCTGGAATGCGCTGTATCCACTGATATAAAAATCTTCGTGATCCCTTGACTACCACCTAACTTTTAGTCCTTTAAAATATGATGCCTTATTTTTACAAATCAACCGGGTTTAAGCCGCCCCAAAATTTTCTACTTGAAAATTTAGTTTTGTACCGTTTCATATTCATTATTGAATCAACATTATAAATTAATAATAATTCTTGCACAAAAATTTCAGCTTCTACTGTTTCGGGTAAATAACATTTGACTCGCGAATATTCTTTCATTCAATTCTATGTACTTGGCATAAAATACTGATGACATTTGTTTATCAGTAAATCAGTATTCAGCAATCAGTAGCTTTATGCAACGGAAAAAATGTTACTGATTACTGATGACACTGATTACTGATGGTTCTGATAACTGATTACTGATGGTTCTGATTACTGATTGTTTTATGCAACGGGGCCCTGCAATATAGAAAAATCAATCGTGGCAGAACTTACTTGTGAAATTGAAGTTGTACAACCCGGTCCAAAAATCGTAACTAAAATACAAGCACAATTACTTCGACTATGTACCTCTCAAATCTTAACATTTCATGTAAACATAAAAAGTTAAATCCAAGGAATGGAATACTAGTCTGGATGTCTGCGATTTGCTGATTTGCTAAGAGCAACTGCAAGCTAAAGTAGTAGTTTAGATTGGCTCTTTATCAAACAAGAAATGGACTTGGTTGTGGAGATTCATTTTCGGTATTGCATGTCCGTGTTGTATCGCCTGGTGTACCTGTCTAGCAAAATTTATGAAAGCAGCCGGAAAAAACAAGATTAGTTTATTAGAAAACTTGTAACATCATTCTCTATATCAAGTAACAAATTAACTTTCAAACACCAAATTAAATAATCATTGAGTATTAGGACAAAACTAACTTTGACAGCAAATTGAGTGTAAAGAAAGGGGTATTTGGGGGTCGTTTTATTCTCTTTTCTCTACAGATTAGACACACATTCAGGTAAACCCACTTCGAATACTGGTAATTCCCTAGTTATTCAGAGGCATGTACAGGGGTCAAACTATGAAACTAACTACAATAAATCCAGATATTTAGTTCACAGTTACTTCCTATTTTCTAACGAACTAAGTGTCGAACTTCCTATTCTCTCTCTCGCTCAAGCGCAGGTAAAGCCGATTCACGCATCAATTAAATTAAGTTATTAGTTTAATTAAGTGGTCACAATTATAATTATACATGGAATGACATTATCTACAGTTTAGAATACAAGGATACTGACATCTAGGTACAGAACAGACATACAGAACACAAGGTTATACAAGGATATACAAACACGATACAAGCAGTCGGTGTGGATCAAAAGGTAAGTTCCCTTTTTAACCTCAAATTTTAGATAATGCGTTCTTTAAAACCTCACGCACAAGATCATGTCAGAATTAATCCTTTTGGTTTGTCAAACTCACGATTCAAGCTACCTGGATGATCCGGTTTTGCGGACGTCCTGAGTTCCACTGACAGGTCTTCCAATGGCAGGAAAAAAAGGGTAGAAGAATCACAGTAATTGAGTAAAGGTGTAAATAGTAAAGAAACACTGAGTCGTGGCTGGCCCTGGAAAGGTAAAAGTACAAACGCAGGTCCTCTCTGACCTTCCAACAGCAATCCAACAGTGAAGACCGGTATCTCCCATGTAGGGCCCTCGGTCAAGTAAACACAGTGACAAGCGTAAAACCAGAGCAAGTGACAACCGTATAGCTGGGCAGCACAACCACGACTGATCTCCAATTTTAGGGAAATTTTTGGGTTTCGGGGAAGACCTGTCAATCATGTGTGCGTGACGTGTAAGGCGGAGCTTGCGGCTCCCCTTCATGTAGTGCGTTTTGTGCATGTGTGTATTATCATACGTCACTTCTCTGTGACGTATGAACTCAGCTCGTGGGGTGAAGTAGGCTCCCAAAATTCCCAAATTCGGACGTCTTGACCCCACTTAGTTTCCTGGGGAGATAAGTCCCCAAATTTTGAGCTTTTTCGTAAACAGGCCCATAAATTTCCAAAGTGCATTTCTTACAAAGACCTTCCCAATCTCATCAAACACAGTTCAGCAAACGTCTTCAAACAGCGAACCGCAAAAGCGGCGACGCTCACAGACTACCAAATATACCAAATAGAAACACGAGTGGAAATATGAGAATCAAGACCCAAATAATACCTTAGCTACTACAGTCTCAGAATCAAAATACAGAAAATGGAATCAGATACAGAATTTACGCAGAATCAAACAGAAATTTAGACAGAATCAAGTAGAATCCCCTCAACCAATACGATACAGAAAACTAATGCAGAATACAGAAAAAACTCAATCAGTCTCAAATAGTCTCAGCCTCAATGCTCAATTCGAACAGCTAACTTCAGCCTCATTTTGTCCACTATACAGTATCGCTATGCAACATTACAATATTCTTTGCCTCCACACTCTCCACCGCAAAAAATGTGGTAGGCTTTTACTAGGAGGGGAAATGTATCGAAGCGAATAACACAATCACAACTAGATTAGTATTGATTATGTGCAGGCAAAAATTTATATGTATGGTACAAATAGGGCTCCAACCAAGACAACTCAACTGTACAAATGGTCATACAACTATGCAGTCCACAATCTTCTAGTTCATCAAATCTTCTTGTCAGTAGCAGTGGCGGTGAAAGTATTAGTTAGAGTCAATGGTGAGGCTGGTTCGCTCAGTGCAGCAGGGGATGGGACAGCGACTTCTGTGGGAGATAGCCGGAGAGGGACCTACGACGGCTAGAGCTCCAGGGGTTGAGGACGGGGGAGATGACCGGAGAGGGACCTACGACGGTCAGAGCTCCAGGCTGCAGTCAGTGACAGTGGCGGCCGGTAACAGTTCACATCGGCCAAGGAAGGAGTGGGTGCAGGCTTGCCACCCTGGGGACACGAGATTCCAGTTGGACTGGCCGGCGGGTAAGAATCCGCGCCGTACCTGGTGACTTCTGATGCGGCGGTGCTGGTGGGGTGCTTCTGATGCGACGGTGCTGGTGGGGTGAGGGGGTGATCGCCGTGGCGTTAGGTAGGCCATCGGTCAGGGAAGTCAGCAGATGCCGACGTGGGGCGCCACAAGGGGAAGTCCGGTTAATGGCGGTTCTAGATGATGATTGAGTTGAGATTGAAAGATGTGAAGAAAAGTATCCAGCGGGTGATGATGATGGTGAGGATGATGACCTAGGTCAGAACGTAGATCTTCCGACCAAACGGGGATCAAACCACGGACCAACTGAAAGCGGCCAAGCATGGAGGACCAGAAAATAACCATTGCTGAGCAAACAGCCTAGAATTAGAACCATGTACGGAATGAGTTATGGTAGCAAAAAATAGTTTATGAGGCAATGAGTAGCTAACATTCTTGCCGTTCAGTCAATCAATTCACAAAAGGTACCTCGCTTCTTAGGCCTTTACACCGTCGAATATTCAAGTATTTCCTTCAAATTATTAGATGCCAGTTACAATTCTACAGCTTTAAACCCCAGTGAATCGTTTTCCTCTATAATTGTGTTCTGTAGTCATTAGATTCATCAGCGCATTAAAAACTCATTTGTACGTTATCTGCTTTTACGTCAAGCTCCTTTGCTTCTAGGTGCAACAAACAGAAACAGTGTACAGAAGTGTTAGTAGACAGAAAAACTAGGGTAAACTCAGTATTCAGAATTGATTGAGGGTCCACGTTCCATGGTCCGGATCCTACCAGCACCTGACTGTAGAAAAAGGGAGATAGTTGCTGAAACATGTACAGACAAACACGCACGGAAAACAACTACAAAACTTTTTATGCCTGTTACTTAATAATTATAGTTTTAGATCTCGGCGATTGAACGTCCTCAAGAATCTCCAGTGTGTGTTTCCAATTCGTAGTTTACAGCTCCTAGTTCGATGTTAATCAGCACTCTCTATTTGGAATTAATACAGCAACGAGAAACAAACTTCAACAGACAGTGTCACGTATGGTGCAGTGGCGGATGCGTGGTGTGACAGCGAACTTGGGGGGAACGAGGAATCTCAGGTCCGGTGTAAACTAACCGTAGCAGCGGGGAAATGGGACCACTATCTGAAGCTGTAAGACCAGGCAAAACATAAAACTGAAACAAGAACATATCAACAGTGACTAACACAGACAATAGCTGAATCACAACGTGCAGCACATCCAAGTGTTTATTCATCGTATCCTGCCTTCACGTATAACTTTTGACGAAATGAACGATCAGCGAACAATTTTCCGGAAAATTCTCTTTTCTGCGAATGGCTTCCAAACAAGTATCTCATTCACCTTCAGAGTTTCAAAGTGTACATTCAGCCATTGTTTAACAGAAACTTAAAATTGGTGAGAGGACAGATTGGCAGGCATAAGGGGGTGCGAGCGTTGCAATGCATTCAACAAAAAGGAAATGAGGGGAGGCAGCTGACGGTCAAAGGGCATGCGACCGGAAGCGCCCCAACTTGGGTGCTCGTACAGAACCAAAACACATTTATCACCACACAGACGGTTGGGACAACGAAAAACAGAGGGGAGAGGGGGGAGAAGCGCATGCACAGCTTCTCGCAAGCGGGCCTTAGCAGGGAATTTCTCAAACTGAAGGGTGAGGGGAGCGGGGAGAAACTAAAGGGAACACAATAAAAAGATAACTTAAATTTCCAAAAACACATAAGACACAGAACCGTGCTCATCGGAATTACCTCCTGCCCCAGGATGGAAATGGGCCGCCGGGGAATGAAAACTTCCGTGGAGGCTGGGGAGGTGTGGACCCAGTCCCCATAGTGGGATTTCCGCAGCTCAGGGGGCAAGGTTTCGCGTTCCCGCTCCGGTCCTCGGGAGGGGGCATCCATAGTCTCCGCGGCGGTGGTCGGCGGACTGTAGTGGCACTGCAGGATGCGGGCCACCGGCTGGGCAGGCTGCGGGGGGAAGGGACGGGGAAGTCACACAGATGGCAGAATCTGTGGACATGGCATCATCACTGTCCGGGTCGATCACGATCACATCGGAGGAGACATCACTGAATTCCGACCGATTGTCGTACTGGTCCATCCAGATGTAGAAGTAGTTGTTGAGCAGGTTCTGAGACATGGTTCTGAAATATGTATACCACTATGAAGTAAGTCGAATTAGAAGCGGGAATGGCACAAAATATGACAAGGCAAAGGGACAGGACAAAAACTAAAAGTTAGAACTAAACTAAACTCTTTCTTGTTGTAAACTAAAGAATTGCTGATCAAACTGAACCTAAATAAGACGATATGCACACTGCACTCCCGGAAAACTTAAAATGTTAGGGTAATAATCTACACTATCCCCTACCATACGCATGCGGAAATCATAAAGGTCAGACGGTAAGTATTCGGACAGTTGGACAACGACCTCACGCAGCGCGCGCACAGTATTATTAGACAGCGCCCTAAATTCCAGGCCAAGGGGCCAACCACTCAGTTGTTGCAACAACAATCACACTTACAGCTTGACAATTAATATTGGGACAACGACACATACCACCACCATACGACGACACAGACGAACGACAGTACTGTTTTGCAGGTAGACGAGACTTACGGACTTCATCACTTACTGGGTTAAATTGTTAAATACTCGCTACGCGAAGTGTGTTTCACTATTCTTTCGAATGATTTCTTTATCACTACTGTGTAGAAACCTCGGTTTTGACCCTTTCGTTAATTAGCCAAATTAATCAATTAGTCAGTATTAGTGTGTCTTCGGTTGAGTCAAGTGGCCTGCGGGCGTTAGTATTTGTCTACATTGTATTAGCTGTGACCTTTTATGGTATTGCCTTCTAATAAATTGTAAGTTCTGCAAAGTAAATCATCATGTCTATCTCTTTTAATTAGGGCAGGTTTAGCAACTAGGTAGGGTTCTATGTTCGCTGTAGGTTGCACCCTTGGCCTATACCTGCAATCGATTAGCCATTTAATTACCGGTAAATACCGGACAGTTTGCCGGTAGTTAATATTTGGCGACCGTGACACGTGACATTGTCCGGTCTGTCATGTGAAAATTTCACGAAATTTTTGAATTTTTATTTATCATTTTCTAACTCAATTTTGAGTTTTATGGAATAATTTTTATACCAAACGATTCGTCTTAATTAGGAGATTCTTTTGTGATACTTTTTGTTTAGTTTTGAAGACTTTCAAATTCTCCTATTGTGTAGGGTGCAACTTTGAAATTAGTATGAAGTTTGGAGCTGACGAAGCATGGTCGGGGGAATCCCCCCCAACTCCCCCACCCCCCCCCCTTAGGTTATTTGAGATCAGGGAAGTGAATCTGAACTGACTGGAGTTATTGGGGCAGCTCAACAACCAATTTTCCAGTAAATTTTAGGTAGTTTTGGGAATTTTCCCCCCCTCCCCCCCCCCAACCCCCCAAGACGGGAATAAATTTTTTTAAATTTTTTTCAAAATATTTTTCTGTATGGATTTTCTTCACCCTTTGGGGTTGAATATTCCTGAACAAGAGAATAATCAGCTCTGAAGACTTCACAGAAGCTGTACTGAGGGTATTTTCGTCAAACTTTTGAATTTTTGGTCAATTTTTGACCCCCCCCCCCCCAATTGACCCCCCAAGGTCAATTTTTGCTCAAATTTGGTCAAATCTGGCCTTAAATTACTCGTTGGGTCTTTCCCCAAGCGTGTAAAATAATTTTAGGCAATTTGAAAGGCAGAATTTTTAAAATTTTGCAATTTTAGGCCGATTTTTGCAAATTTTGACTCCCCCCAAGAGAACCCCAAATTCAATTTTTGAGCATTTTTGGTGCAATTTGTGCTTATTTAGGGGTTAGTCTAGACGCAAAAAGCTATTCTAGGCATATTTTGGAGTATTTTAGGTGATTTTAGGCGAATTTTTCAAATTTTTGAAAAATCACCTTCCCCCCCCCCGATTTTCACGAAATTTTCGAATTTTGTGTTTTTCTGGTATTTTTCTAGTTCTGTGTAGCCTAGTATTACGTTTTTACGTCATAATATACAGCTTTGTGCCATATTAGTGAGGCCTTATTTTCGCCAAATTTTGGACATACGTATATAACTTTGAAGTCATGTTGAAGTTTTTCTACCTCCCATTTTTCACGAAATTTTTTTAATTTTGTGATTTTCTGACATTTTCTACGTCCTAGTGCCCTTATAGTCGATTTGTAGAGCCTATATGCAGTAATTTTTGCGATTCGTATATCATTTTGACGAAATGTTGAACTTTTTCTACCCCCCTCCCCCCCTGTTTTTCAATATTTTTGACCAATTTTCAGAGTTTTTGATATTTTTTGGGTCGATTAGTGATGCTTTTTAGCTTGCATACGTATTCGTGGCGACTTTTCAAGCCAAACATCCAATTTCTGAGGCGCTTTTGTAAGCTAACATGCGTATATATCGGAATGCTTTGCGGGTTTTTTTTGGCAGCGCCCCCCCCATTCCCAAATTTGCGATTTTCGGGAATATTTTTGAAAACGGCATTTGTTTTTCTGTTTAATGGCCTATTCCAGTTGCAAAATGCCTGACACTCGATATTTTTGGAGTAGTACGTTTACTCGAAATCAGCTTCGTAGGTGTTTTTTATGCCATAAAGTTGGACATTTAGTGGCAAATTGCCCAGTTCGTATGAATAATTTTGGATGCCAAATTCCTTTGAGGGCTCAAACGTGCGATATTTTAAGAAGCCCACAGCATGGTCGTTTTCCATTTTCACCGAGAGCTACGAGTTTTTCTTCGAATTTTTCAGTTTTTCCGACATACGTACATAGCTCAAGAAGTGGTTTTTCTCCCCCAAGTTTGCTAAGTCTACGCATACCCCCACCTTCCCGATGTTTTTCGTGTGGTTTTTTCAGTTTTCCTAACAAGAATCCAAGTTTGAGACGTCAATCGAACACAATCCCAAAAAGGGATAATTTGACTTGGTCTCAATACCCTAGATTTTCAACTTTTTCTGGTCGAAATTCAAGTTTTGCATACTGGCGCGAATCCAATGTTATACGTAGTTGCCCCAATGCAAACTACACTAGAAACAACGTTTCTTTTTGTCCTAACCCTCAAACTTGTTTTTCTAGGCCGAAAAATCCGTCCAAAAATGGCCATTTTCAACCCTTTGAGGTATGTCCAGATTTTTCAGGCGAAAAATTTATAACGCCTAATTTATTTAATTTATATATACAGTGAGGAGTAGCCCTATGAACTGCTACTATGGCCGATATTCACTTCCTCCATTTCTGTCGCCAGGATTTTCTATTAGCCGAAACATTTTTCCATGTGGAAATAGTGTTCGTGTGCCCAAATCTCAAAAATTTTTGGGTCGATTCGCAACTTTTTGCTCTCAGAGCCAAACGAACGGTAGTTTTAGGTCAAGTGCGACGCGTTCGAACAGAATGTCATCTTTTTGTCCCTCGAATTTCGGGTTTTGCGATCGAAATTTTGGAAAATATGCGTTTTTGACCCCCCCAACGCAGGTCATACTACCCTAAACAAAAAGTGACTTGTTTTACCGGATTTTCTGCGGCTAATTTTGATAAGCCCTACTGCAATTCTAAGCAGGCATATAACCTGGCTAGAAAATGCCATGACCGTAATTTTTCTTTTTCAAAGTCTAGTACTTCGACTTCGTCAATTTCGGCTCACAGTACAGAGGAGTCCAGTCAGCTGAACGAGAGCAATGAAGTGGTTCCTTCAGGATGTGTTGATCTCAATGATAGTATACCTACTGTTGCGAATGATTTGGACCACTATGAGCCCACTGCAGATTATTTTGGAAGGAATGATGGACTCTCATATTATGACAGACGCTTGAATCCATTCTTATGTCATGATGAATCAACAGTTGGAAATGACTGTTCAAATGAAAGCTCCAAAGGAGAAGATTTGAAGACTAAATGGATACGTGTTCCTGATCCGGATTTCCCAGGTAAATATCTGACGGTAGAAGTCTACGTATTGCCTTCAAATGATGATTTTGCCGAAAAGCCAAAGTATAATTCGAATAGTGTGGAATCTAACAAAGCTCAAATGACAAGTGGCTCCGTGAACACTGCTTCAGCTTTTATGGGAACTATCGTGCCCACAGCCCGTAATAATGGATGCAATTTGGATTTATTATTTGGTGAAGAAATGGGCAAAATATAGTGCTGAAGATATAAAGACAGCACTTATGAAACGCTGAATGAGCTTATGTATACGTACATAGATGAAAGATTTTATTTTTAACAGTCCGATTTGGTTATTTTTCTTCAGCCATAGGCTTTGCCATCACTATTTTCGGCAATTATATTGTAATTTTAGATATACGTATATACTGGAAATACGTATGAAAAGAGTAAATTGGCCACTGGGTTTTTCATATCATACAAACGTTCATATCATACAAACGCACAGCCTGTATGTTTAACTTCTGGCTGGTGCGCGACTACCTTCACTATGTGCTGACTGTAGGTCACTACAATTAGTGTCTGTCGTGTACGGTAGTCAAGGTTACGTTATACTTTTTGTTTTTCCAGTTTTTCTTTTTTCAAGTTACTACTTTTGCTACATTATTACTACTTTTCGTATTCTTAGTACTTTTTTCATATATTAATCGGAATTTGGAAAGCTAACGTGTTACTATTTTAACTAAAACCATGTTTTGTTGTTTACTTATTTGGAATTTATTACGGAATTCTTGTACTTTTTGAAAAGCAAGCACTTATTTTTGAAGCTATTTAGTTGTTTTGTTGTTGTTGTTGAAGCTATATGCTTAAAGAGGCTTATATATTACGTTCATTACTTAAAACGCCTCATGTACTACGTTTACTTTGAAGAATCTTTGCTTAGAACTTTAGCTTGCTCATATAGTTATTCTGCAGTGTTTAATCAGTATTCTTCTTTTTGTTCGTTAACTGGTATTTTTCTTGCATTAATCTTAAGGCATTCTATGCATAATCTACTTCATTTTTGTATTTTTGTTTGTTGTTTTGTGAATCTCAGTATTATGTGTGACAGCTTAGCCCATATCCTGAAAGCTGTAAAGTGCAAAACATAAAGGGCATCGAAAAGAGGCAAAAGAGGTCTATTAATGATAAACGAAAGACCGTAAAATATGTGATGCCAGCACTTAGTGGTTTAGGGTTTAGTTAGGACAGATTTGTTGATTATGATTGTTTTGTTTATTTTTGACGGGCAAGCTAAGCAGAAGTTATTTTGGTGTTATTTGGTACTTTTTCTTTTGGTAATTTGGAAATATATAGTTAATTTTTGTTTTTGTTTTTGTGGTTTTGTGTACAGATAGTTAGTTATTTGCTTTGTATTTTTTGCTATTTAGTCATTCAGTATCTAGTTGTAGTTTCTTATCTTTAATCTTTATCTTACACTTAAATTCAGCTGATTTGCCATTTCAAGGGTGTATAGTGGCTCTATATCTGTATACATTTCTTTTCATTTTCTATCTTGAACTTAGATTTTAAAGCTCGAAGAAACATGGTATACTGGGTGTAATTATGTGTTTTGTACTTAAGTAGAATCTCATTTTTAATCTTTGGAGTGAAGCTTTAGTCATTTTGTAAAAAGATGATCTTTGTAAATCCTTTGAAAACTTTTTACTATCTTTCTCTTTTCTATCTTTCTATCTTTTCACTTTTGCTATTAGTTTAATCCCTAACGAAGCTAAATTTTGGAAATTTTTTGGGTCTATATGTATGTTTAACCCCTTTTCTTTTTCAGCTTAACAGCTCTCTATTGGTGCTTTCAACGGTGCTTTATTGCTCAATCAGCATCCTACCGATGAGTCCCCTGCCATAAATTTAGTTCCTCAAATCTGCCATTTACAAAGAAAGACTTTTGAACTTAGAATTTTTGAATTTAGTCTATTTGTTAGTCTTTATATATGTACTTTAATTTTTGTCTTTAAATCTGTGTCTTTAATTTTTGCCTTATATTAATCATTTCTCTTTTTCTGTCATTGCATTGTTTGTTTTTGTTTAGCTAGGAATTTTCTTTGTTGTGACTTTTGTTGTGATTTTCTGTCTTTGTATTCGTCTTTAATTAGTTGGTTTTCGTCAGGTTATTTGTTTGGTTTGTTGAATTCGTAGGCACTCATTCTTTTCGCCGGGAGATAGCTGATAGCCGATAAATGATTTGGTGTTAGTCGTTGATATGTGATGTGTTTTCTTTTGTGTGGTTTGAGTTAGGGACTTTGGAAATTCTTGTTTTCGCGCAAAGAAAATTGATTTATTTTCACTTTAGGGTTAGGTTTGGTTTAGTTTAGGACTTTTTGTGAAATTTATTCTTTGTTTCTTCTATTGTTTCTTTTTAAATTATCATTTACTTCTTTGCTTTCTGATGTTTAAGTTAGTCCCAAGAGTTGAGTTAGGACGGAAAGCACTATACATGGTAGTTTCTGCTCCTTCTCTATATTTTTCTTTACTTCCCTATATTTTCTCTGTATTTCTGTTATTCTTGAGTATTGTATCTTATTCTTTTTCTGTATTCTATATTAATCTTTTGAACTGTTAGCTCTAAGCTATATGTTATTTTGTAAAATACGCAGTTTAATGCCATGTGTAAAATCCATTTAAGGTGGTGGTATCCTTTTGTGCAGTGCTTTTGTGGTGACTTTTTTGAAACGCTATAACTTTCGCAATTTTGGGAGTTGCAAAGAGCTTTATGCATCGTTTTAAAGCTTATTATCTGTACATTCACATGAGTGTACAGAACTGGCAAAATTATCAAAAAATAGCAGAAATTTTTTGACAAGCAGACATCTAACAGGATGGATATAGACCAAAAGTTTTTGAACATAGATTTCTCAAAACTGAAGAATCGGCCAAAAGTTCTTTTTGTGCCACGATATGAAGGACATATGGGCCGAGGGACGTTTTTTTGGATTTGGCTCAGCAGGTCTTAACGTTCGAGAAAATCGGCCAAATGCACAGTAACACGAAATTTCGCAACTTCACATTGAGTTTTCTTGCTGCTCGATACGTTTTAACCCAAACCAAGAAAAACGTCCCTCGGCAGAAGTGCGAATTTCTGCCGAAAATCTCCGGAATCCGTCGAGTAGTTTTTGAGAAATCGATGTTCGAAACAAAATAATCGCAGTTTTGTCAAAATGGTTTTTCGGCCAAATCTCTAGCTGAAAGCAATAAAGTCCGGCTAATAGGCATTCATAAAATGTGCATTCGGACGATGTATGGATTGAGTATAACTAAGCCAATTTTGTCATTAGCATGTGACAGTAATTTTGAAAAAACTGATTTCCTCGAAAATGGCCATTTTTGACCCTTACAACAGTTTTTTGCTTATAATGACTTAACCACTGGAGATAGCTCAAAGGTTGTAAGAGCAAAAATGTTCATTTTCAAGTCCTCTTTCCAGCCATACCAACCAATCCCGTGTCTTGTCTACCTACGAGGAGCTTAAGGCCAAAAACCAAAACTTTCTTATCTTTTGGCCTACGAATACGGGACTGGTCCTAAAATGTTAAAGAGCACGGAAATAGGTTATTTCGTAAGTTTTAGCCCTTTGCGTAAAGGATTGCAGCCGTAGGAGTCAAAAATACCCGAAAGGAAACCAGCACCTTAACAGTTATGTTGTGTGTGT